>LUCH01001738.1:38316-56919 GCA_013368495.1 Paragonimus heterotremus
CAGTTGCGACAGAACTGGATTTCTGTCACGTCGATAAAACTTATAAACAAGCGTCGATCGAAGGGTTATATCTAGAAATTTAGAGGTACTGTGTTTTTGGTTTTCCGTTATTCACTGAGCTTAGCATTTACGTTTCAAACGTTTCATCACCAAATTATGTGATATCATCAGTGTGCAGATGCTTGAAAGCGTAGGTGTGTATGATCAGTGAAACAACAACCACGCATGACTTCCTGAATCCCGGTGCACATCAACCAGCACAATAAACAAACATATTGAGTTATGCAAAGTAAATGAAGTAGTGTGATTCGAAAACTTGGTGAAACACAGATGCCATCATGTGCAGACATCGATATACCTGAACCGAATGACGACGAGGGATTAAAACTGGGCAATATATAACTAATTAGATCGAACTCCAAGCCAGAAATAACATGCCCAGTCAAAGGTCGGGGATCAACCAATCACATTTCATATCAAAGTCCAACAGCAAATGAAAAGTTCCCAATCAGGTTCAAGATGATAACCACAAAAGTTGTAGCAACTGACCGATCGGGATCAAGGTCGAAAATCCAAAAGCAACAAGATGTAGCCAGTCGTGATTCAAGTCAAAGTTTGAAAACAACAGGAGGTAGTTTAACGGGATTCAGTTTAACAGGTCGACTCACTTTCGTACATATCAGTCATCCATCAAACTTCACCATTCCACGCCGAAACACCCGCGTACTGATAATCTCACCTAGTTTGACGGTGAAATTTTTAAAACCTTGAAGACAAGCTTGACTATTTGAAATAACAACCAGAGCCATCAGCACTATCACTATTCCCAGCAATCAGAAAACGCCATGTTCATCAGTGAATCTACGGTGTTTGTTAATTATGTTCATACAACCCAAAAACGCTGCATTTCTCCAATTACCAATTGTAAAAGTTATGACCGTATTAAAGTATGATAAGCAAACGGACAGAATTTAAGATCTGCTGACCATGTTCATATCTCACGAAGATTACCTTTCCACATTATGCAATGGTTTTACTGGAGAAAATTATGTTGAGACTTACTTCTGCCAAACCAGCTGGTGTTTCTCTTAGCAAAACTTGAGACGCTTACAACCTGTACTTCCTTCGGAATATCTCTTCCCACGATTCATGTTGCCAATAACGAACACGCCAGTGAAGTCATTAGATTACTCACTGGCATTATGCAACCTTTCAGTGAATGTGTTTTGCTTTAAATCTGTACACCCGAAATACATTAACTAAATATCTGGTCCACAATCTATTGTAAAGCCGGTTTAAACAGTGTTGATTACTTTCCTTCAACAATTCTGCTGGAAACATCTGGGACGTTCTGTTCAACTGCGCGATTAGAACGTGTATTGTTAAATCCCGTCCGGCAAGCATTCACGTTTCAGCATTCCTTCCGTTAAGCGGCCAGTGATGTCAATAAATAAAATGATCTCTCATTTTTTCTTAATAAAGCAAACTCTTAAGAAATTTTTGAAGCACGAGTCAGGTGGGGCTTTATATCGGAATCATCGGTGCTTTTGGTTACATGTAGTGGTAGCTGGTTGGCAACAGTCTAAAAGCAGGCAAAATATGTTGGTTAAAACCGACACTTATGTTCAAAGAAGAGGAGCCACATAACTCTTCGCTAATGAAGAATTTAACAGTTTGTTGAAGGAGGTATAAACGAAATTAACACCAAACTCAACTTAATAAATTGTTTCAGCTGGTCAAATATACCCGGAGATTTTATCAAACGTCAAAACGTGGTGAACAAGCTCGTTTTCAGTGTATCATCTTCAGGCCATACGGAAACTTTTTCAGTAGTGCGTTACATGCTTGTTGGCTGGGGTCCAAAAGACACCGAACCCCTTTGCGAACAGTAGGAATCGATGATACTCCTGTTACAAGCCTGTGTACATCGGCGTGGTTTATCCTCTTCTCCTACATTTTCCCCTTTGTTTTTTTTCACTCCCAAGTACTGTGGTACGTTTGCCAATCTACGTGGTCCTATAGTGTTGAATATTGTATAAATAGGTGTGCACATCACTCCAGCATAAGATTATGAAGGATTCATCAAAAGTAAAAACTTGGCGAACAAGCTCGTTTTCGGTGTCGTGTCTTCAGGCTGAACACACAATCAATAAGAAACTAGTTGTCAAGTAAGGATTTTGTGGAATTTAATACAGTGTGAATCTAATATCATTTTGGGATTACGGACATGGTTACTGTGGTGCACAGTGTAATGAATTTCACGTTTTGAGTTTTGATCAACAGTTAGAGTTAATTAGATAGCAATCCATGTCCGTAATCCCAGATTACACTAGATTCACACTGTATTAGGTTTCACGAAATTCTGACTTGGCAAGTAATTTCATATTTATTGTGTTGTATTTGGCCTGAAGATGCGACAACGAAAACGAGCTTGTTCGCCACGTTTTGACTTTTGTTTAATAAATTGTGTAGAATTTACCGCTGAGGCGGATTGTTTTGAAAGTGGATAATTATCCGTAAGACGTATAACCATGTGATGAATTATCTTGTTGTAATCAGGCAACCAAAATCTTCCAGCCATACATGCTAGAATTTTTAAAACATACAACAAGTTGATAAAATAATATGCATATGAAGGGCAGCCGAAAACACCGAGTTTTGGTAGAAATTTTTGGTGTTCGGGGAACCGAGGTTGATTGCCTGAATTCTAACAATCCTAATCATATTGATTCAAATGCTTTAAAAAAAGATACTTCCGATAATTTCGAAAACAACGTTGCTACTTCTGACATTGTTGCTTACAAGAACACTGCGATAAGAATAAACTACAATATTTTGATTTGCTGAATACGCTCGCATCAGAGAGTTACTAAAAGTGGTTTCATGACATTTATACAATCAGCATACTGTCTTTACACCCAAACACAATTTGAAAAAACACTAAGGTGAATGCTTTATAATGCCATGGTTACAAGCATATGAACTGTACCCCATAAATTGTGTTTGTGTTTAAAAGCCGTTATTAGTTTGCTTTTTTTCTTCTGACTATGCACGTAGAATCAGCAATCTTCTACAGACTCAGAGTGATAAACGTTTTGATAGTTTGTGAAAATCATCAATGTGTTTTACTGAATCTAAACGATAACTTACGTCGTGTTTAAGGCGTGTGTGGATACAGACTGCGAATTGGTCTCATGGCGGCAGACAGAGATATTGGTAGGTAATCACCACAACAACATCGATAACCCGTCTACTACTGTCCCTTGGCTTAAAAAATTTATGCTGCAGACACCTGTACCTGAATGACCATCCCAAAGTAGTCACTGAATAACCAAAGCTTATACCAGCGTGGTTTATATTCTACAACAAAATCATGTAGTATCACAACAGTTTACGTACTTTGTCATTGTTATCACATTGCATCATACAGTTTGTCGCATTACAAAAACAATAGACTGAACTGTATGTGCGTCTGTGACTCACGACAACATGTTCACTAACCTTATACACTAATCAACAGACCTTACGAGAACATACCACTCAGTACTGAAGTTCGGGAGAATAACAAACTTTCCTTCACAGGTATGAAAATGTCAGTGGATGACCACTGACCTACTGCGAGAAGAGTGGTTGGGAAGCCAACCTGCAGGGTGCAGTACATTCATTCCTGAAAGCTTCCCACAAGAATCGCCAAAACGATGGCTCATTCGAACGCAAGCCCGTAGGATTCGTCGAATTTACCAACATGTGACAATGAATGAAGAAGCATCTTCCGTACAGTAAGTGCTCGTGCACAACGGTTGTCCTGCACAGTTCACTAGGTAATACACTAAACGAAACGTCGACATGGTCAATATCAAAGGCAATGGCATATGAACCTGCACATGTACCAGTCTTATATCAGGGTGAGAACGTAATGACAACCATCACTATGTATTAAGATGTGACGCCATAACAGCACACAGCGAGACAGAATTTTTACCGATCAGTTAGATGACAGGACATAGCCCCCACATATATGAGAAAATCACCCGTCATATCTAACACTACATGCTCCAACGGCGGTAATTCTTGAATCCGGATGCAAAAAACTAGACTCGGAAGGGTGTCGTTCTCCTCAAACAAGGTGACAACCTCACTCTCCTTAGTCCATAAAACCACTTCACACTTCTACTTACTGGCCAGTCTAGCTTGAGTGACGCTGTCTGTGGGATCAATACATTCTCATATTAGGTGTGCTAAGCGTCACATCTACCATATTCCTGAAAGAAAAGCAAAAACTTTTTGTCTAATCCGGGAGAGTAATTGGTCTCTAGGATGCTTATATGAAGTGCAAGAAGTTACGTGAACAACCACTTAGCTTCGGTTCCCTGTCATGGGTGGTTAACATAACAACGACCCGTGACCGATTAGTTACGAGACACTTCTCGGAAGTACGTTTTGCAGATGGCCCGATTGGTTGTCGTCAAACAGTGACGGTAGTTTTGTCAGTCACTTAACCGTATCTGTTTCGTTTCTAGTTTGATGGAATTACTTCATGCATTATCCGTCTCGGTGCAAGAACAGGGTGCCATAAAATCTACTGGATTCAAATATACACCCGTGCAGAAGGCGGGTTAGCGCTTCCAGGATTATCTGAATCACCCTAAAGAGTAGTGATAGTAATAATACATAAAACGCGGGCATTCTCTTGAGGTATGCGAATCATTATTGGAGAGATCCGCTCGTGACCACTCCATTGATTCAGTCCGGACTTTTTCAACTATACTGCGATAACACATGCTGTCAGAACAGCCGTTTGCAGACCAAGACACCAGTTAGGACAGCACGACTGCAACTAATCATATGTCCTGAGTAACCAGATGCAGTTGGTCCGGCAAGTGTCAATCAGCAGTACAGTTTCACATCCCTTAACCAATTCCTATGCGTGTAGTTTGATACCAAACAGTTGCGTGGAAATCATATGCTGTGAAAGGGTACTATATATTGTCCTTTGCTTGTATCACTGGTGGCTGATTTGAACACTTCTATATAATGTTTGAAGAAGTGACTCAGGAAGTCTGTCGGATGCCACTCAGCCAGTTATTCCTCTCCAAGTGATTTCCGGAAACACAGAGGTGGCCACCTGATTACAGTCTGGTGAAAACAATCAGTAGATGAGCCTTAGTACATATTGGCCTCAACTCCCAGTATTATCTTAATCGTCATCGTTGGTCACTTTCGCCTGGTGGGCTGAAATTTCGTTAAATAATAGACAATAGCCGGAGAATGAAAATCCCACTGTCGATACCCAACAAGTCTAGTGTTCACGGAACTCTTTGCCACCAACATAACACATTATGGAACGCACTTACTTAGCTGTAAAACCTCCAGCAGAATCTGGTAACTTGTTCTGGTGAGTGATGATTACGGACACATTCATAAGGACAAACACGGAATAATTGTTATCCCTCAGTGGTTTTGTCGGTTCAGCTCAAGAATTAGTGTTTCTGCTTTTAAGTTTATAGCCTTACAGTGAAAGCATTTGCTATATTAAGCGGTGACTTGCGGGCGAAATTTGACTGATGCACAGCTGCTAAGTTCAACATAAAAATTTAAGACGGTGTGTTTGTTATCAGTTACACAATCACTATTCCAAATTGTGGGTTTGGTTGATTGTGGGTGATGGGAAATTATCTAACCGCACGTACTTCCTCTGGGCGCAGAGGTCAGGGTTGCGCAGTCCGACACTAATTGCCTCGACAGCGATCAACATTCGGAGTTTCACCATTTTTGATCGATTCTTTGGTACTCGGTAGACAATCTGAAAAACATCTTTCTCACTGACAAAATGATCACAGTCGGTCAAATGAGCAACAATTCCGCTTGAAACCGTTTTACTCAGACCACTGTCCAACCACGCACTCTACTAGACAGCTGCTTTGCAGTACGACCAATATATGAAGTTGGACACGAGCAAACAAATATGTACACACAACAGCTGGTTGTAGAACATGGTAGTTTGTCTTTGAGTTGTGATACAATAACGAGTATTGAACGAAAACTCACTCACACTTGGTCGGCAGGGTTTTTCTGACTCACCCGGGTTACTGTATTCGTATTTATTATGTTATCAGCTTGATGATCAAACTCAGAAAACAAGTCTTGTTCGCTACTTTGTCGTTCTCATGTCTTCAATGGGTATTTTCGAACGAATAAAATTTTCACCAGTATTTACTTGCAAGCGGTAGGTGTAAATGGTTAAGTACATCAGCAAATAACCAACAATATACGCATTAATTGCACAAATAGACCAGAGGACTGGTTAAAAGTCTAATATTTGAGCTACTGAGAGTACCAGCGAAACAAAAATCTTGATCAGTCAGTAAGTAATGAAACACTGTGGACAAATAATAGAGATGGAATGCAAATATTTAGTAATAAGCCAAGGTGAGCCGATTTCGAACATGTGAACTCCCAATCAATGAAAATATGCTAAATTCTTTGGCCAACCGAAGTTCCTACGGTAACTACGAAATTAGTGCGTGAGTGCTTCTCTTTACACTAAATGGCGCAAGGTGTATTACACAACAGCGCTCATAAACATTCATAAAATCGCTAAGATAAATTGAACAATTCATTAAAATCTACCCACTGAGGTCATGATAACGACAGGATGGGGAAGAAGACTTGTATTCTCTGGTTGATCATCAGGCTAACTGCAACACAATAAATATGGAAATAATAACCATGGTGAGCCCGAAATTTGGTCAACGGGGTTACGGACTGCTTGTTTGTTGGCAGTTACACAATCATTCCTCCAACCAGTGAGCTTGGTTGATTGTGGGCCAAAGGATACTAAGTGTCCACACAAAATTCTTTTAAGGCCAGAGTTGTGCAGTCGGATAATAATGGTCTCGGCAACGGTGAACATTCGGAATCTCATCATCCTATCTTCAAAGATTGAGACGGCAGTATAACCTCGCTACTGTGCTCATAATTAGCCACCTTCAAAAATGTTATTTTCTATTGATTTTGTATACCAACACTGCACGTCTATTTGCTTACCACTAGGAAGTCTCAAAACGAAACTATTCATTCAGACATATAACACCTTACAAGTTGTAACCATTTCTGTTTCCTGACATCCTCATTTCCCCAAATACTTGATTAATCGTTGATGGTGTTTGCTGTCTTGTCAGTACCGTTTGGTTAAAGTGAACAACTCATCTATTTTGGGGGTAACTTCATGAGTTTTGAATCAACTGTGTACACGCGGTGGATACTTTATGACTTCGTTGCTGAACACTATCTATTTCACCCGGTTTCAGAGCTCGTTGAAAACAAACAACCATAACTATGCCAATCAGAAAAAGTCGTTCAAAGAAATAGTCGTTTCGTGTTAATCCTGAGCCTCATCCCTACAGCATTTTTTAACACATCTTGAAAACCCTTAACATGGTAGTATTGTCACTTGCGAACTGTAGTCTATACTCTAATCAAGTCGAATCTGTTTCTCGGCAACTCAGTAGTATTCAAAGTGGTTTTCGAGAACCTCTCAGATTGTTACAGCAAGTGCCTGAATACTGTTGTCGTCAGCACAGAGAAAGAATTGGCTAGGCGAAAGCTTCGTAGACTAGCACAATAATCATGTGGTAGGTGCTCATCTGTTCGTGTTTGCAATAGTTGCACACCGAAATGAATAATCAAGAACACGTTTCCTCACAGAACTTGGCCCATAACTGGGGTGCAATGAAGTTCAGATACGATCGTGGTTGAGAAGAACAGATGAGTATAAATCACGCAAAAGTTTGTCACCTGTTTTAAATTTCGTACCGAACTCCATTTAGATGACCAAAGCTTTTCGTTAAGGGTACAGTAAGAAAATTACTTTGTGTCAAATACAGCCGCTAGATGTTTTAAGGCAGCTCGGATAACTTTAGAACAAGGTTATATCTACGATTATTGATTAACTTGGAAAGTGTGGGTTGTACAAACATGAGGTCATTGCGAGTCCATTCGGGAGGGATTGCACAACTTACGTACCTGCTATAATGGGCAAGATTGAATAAATTTGCAGTGACAGACAGGTTAACCCGACCACTTCATCCTGTCCTTCAGATGTTGATGGGTGACATGTATCCGGGGGAGGTGTTTGACGATATGATGAGATGAAAATCAAATCATGACACGCGGTTCATTGTAGTATGATGGCTATGAAGTGAGTTACTATGAGTTAACGTTTACATTCAATTCTCTTTGGAACATCATGCCCAAAAATAGTCTATCAAAGATCACACAACTTACCGGACCGGCATAAGATGAATCAGCTAATGAATAAAGTTTCCAGATAAATGTAAAAATTATGAAAAGTTGCAATTGACTGTTTGTTAACAGTCTTTTGTACAACTGTCAGATTCTGATTGGCCAACCTGCCTGCTTATACCACTTCACGCAAGCCAATTCTCTGATCACCTGGCTGGTGTGACATTTATGCACGTAATATCTCAGACACCGATTTCTTTGTTATGCTTTGTGCCTAATGATGGTGGACCAACAGAATCAATGGTGACATTTTTTCCAAGCTTCCTCTGCTCACCGCGGTTCACTCTTTGACTGTACCATCGTTTCTTTCCAACAGTCCGTTTTATTGGGAGTGGTACGGAGATGCGCGATTTTTACTGATTCCCGAAAGCTCTAAGCGGTTCCGAAACTCTTCGCGTTCGTAGCAGTGGCCATGATCAGTCAATATGTTTCGCAGTATTCCGTATTCTTCAACAGTGTGTTCCATCACCGTCCTGTATACAGTGCTCCTATGCTGATCGGGTATTACGGTTACTTCGATTCATTTTGTGAAACGTTCCATCACGATAATGATGTACTGGTTTCCGTAAATGGTTACTGGAAAGGGATTCATCACGTCTATAGTTTCCCAATCTAATAGACTGAAATTTTTAGCGGGATATTGATTCTGTTGATCAGCGTTCCCCAATAACTAACATCACTGACACGTCAGTACGTGATTGTTAACATCACCTTCCATTCCCGGCCAGTAGACCCTTAGATTCAGCTATTTTTAAGTTCACTGACATCCGGTATGAGCCAGCTGACAACATTCCTTCACGGATGCCATTCTCAACTGTGCCGGTTTTAGCAGTAGGTTTATCCGGTTCCGCAGTTAGACTATGAAACTTCCGACAGCATTTAACCTCAAGTCTGATTAGTGCGCTTGGGAAATCTCATGTCCGGATATTTTCTGGTTTTTCGGAATTTTTCCGTAACTAATAGTTTGTCAATCATTTTTAAAATCCCCACATTCATCCCTCATGACGCCTGTAACGTTCTAGGATATGTTTCAGTTCTATAATGCCAACTCCGACTATGTCCATGTAATCCTGATTGATGTGTTGCGCTTGGGAAAGGAATTCGGGAACGTGATATTCTTTTCCAGACACATGGCGGTTTACGAATTCCTACCACTGCAGTTGTAAGTTTCTGTGAGTGACCTGTCCTCGGTGATCATTCACTGACTTAGCCTAATGCCCTAAAACTCCGCGTGGAAAATTTGACCCAGGCCGACATTACTGTCGAACATTCCTTTCATGTCAATAAGTAGTTTCGTTCAACAGGTGTTCTTGCCAGACTGATGTATTCAATAACTTTGCCTTTATGCATCAATACGGCTCTGACGGCTGTCAGTTGCATCTGTTGCGACGATGAAGTCTCTTCCCGTCACAGATAATCTCACGGTCCGTTGTGCTTTCATTGTGAGTTTTTAAATTTTAATAAACAGCTCAACCGTCTCATTCTGACCTGCAAAACCGGCATTTATACTTCAGTATACAACACGCAAATAAGATCATGTCGGATACGCGCTTCAGATACACTTCAGATACACCTCACCGGTTACGGTACACGGACCAAGCCTCACGGACGTGCCCCACTGATTGCAATGAACATACCAAACAGGGTCATGAGTAAACCAGCGAAAATGCAAGTTTGTCCTCGTGAGATTCCAAAGAATTCAAGTTTTAACCAGGTCGAGTAAGAAACGTCCAGAACAGACAATATCGATCTACAAATGAAGCGTTTGTGAATATGTTAGATTTAATGGACAGGTTTACAGAAAGCGTTAAGGTGATGTTTACACATTGTCACGAAAGAGGATAATGGGATGAACTTGTGTAAACAGCTAAAGTGAAATTGAGAAAATAAATGCCATGATGACAGTAAAAGTAACTTGAGAAAATGTCATAAACTTATGGTCACCAACCTTGAACACGGTGGTAGTTATCAGTTGATGACCGTTTGTTTCAGTGCACAATGGACGGTTTTATAGTGGCGTATCGTGATAAATTCAGAACGGGACAACTCATGCTCATTGGTTGAGTGGTGCAACACGCAAATAAGCTACCTTCATTTGGATGTCACACCCTGTTTCTTTCAGATGTCGTGTGATAGAAGAGTGGGCGGCGCCGGGTTTTGTGTCGATTGGCTACTTTGAAATGTGTTCCGAGACAGGTGTCCCAAGTGTTCTCACTATTCACTTGTTCAGTGTTCATTCATCGCTTCCTGACAACCTTTTTCTGTTGTTATTACCAAACCGGTCAAGTTTGTGCGGCAGACATCCTGAAGTTAATTTCAGGTGGATTAGACAGTATAGCCCTGTCGGGGAAGAACCCAGTTCCTCAAAAATATTCTTTCATTTGTCTTTGGAATGGCCTATCTCATTCTGCTCAAAGTGACCTTCATAGTCGGCAGGGTCATGTACCACTTCGCCCTTCATGAGCATTCAAACCTTATACCCATTTTTGGTACTCCGCGTACAGGCTCGTCCTTTAATTAGGGCATCCCTGTACCGTCCGGATTTTTGTCTGGTCCACTTTTGACCTTGTTTTCTGATTGATCGCAAACCTTTTAAATATGATCTAGTTTGTGATCATGTTGTCCTCTGACCGGGTTACAACTTCATGAGTACGTTATTATCCTTGCTGTTCACCTTCAATCCAACATTCAACGGCCGATCTCTTCCTTGTTTGGACAAATCAGATACATATACTGTGAATGGGTGATCGATCTGGCTATCCTTTGCGATACGAGACAGTGATCTTATCTGCTGGAACACTGGTTCTATGAGCATCGCTTGTGACAGGGGGGTTTGATGGGTCCAAACAAGGACGGAATCGGCCATGGGGTGTCGGTTTGAAGGTGAGTATCAATAATCATTGCATACGCATGAATTATACTTTCTAGGATATTGTCGGATTCTTTTAGAATGTTTCTATCCTTAAACCACTATGAAGTCAACTTAGAGCTCTTGTAGCTGTATCTATTGAAAACTAGAAACCCGAGATTGATTGTGTCCATCTGTGTAAGGGGAATGAGGAACAAGTTCTAATTCATCTACACCTCGTGCGTGAATGCTCTTCACTGGGAAGCTACCGGGCTCCAAATGAAGCCTAACTATGCGTTTTGAATTGTCTTCAAGTTCATTGAAATCTGTCAGAGCAAGGATATTACGAACTGCACAGGCAATCAGCATCAGATTCCGTGACTCATCTATGTATGCGCGGAATCGGCTAGTAGTACATCATTGTCATCTGTTTGAGAACCACGTGTACGCCGTTCATTCATATGTACGACTAGACGCTGACAGGCAGGGAAAGTCCGTGTGTCAACTCTCCGCAGGTGATGCCACTACCTTGTAAAGGGCGTCTACTTATCCCATCGTTAAAATCATTAGGTCCTAACTTTTACTAGTTGCATTGGTTTTCTTATGTAAGTCGCTTATATTTCATGCAAATGTGAAGGCTTGGTGAAAACAGCTTTGTTTTTCTGTAAATCCTACCGACGCCAGCAGTACGGAACAAAGTGCGATTCACCCGCTGAATGATGTTACGATAGTTTATAGAATCAGTCCCTTTTCACTTGAGTGGTCTTTGGTTCAGCAGTCCCCTTCCGTCTGGTTTGACTCATTGAGTTGATCGATCGGCAGTGAGCTGACAAAAAGTGTCCCTACCTCGTGCTTAAACTAACCATTACGTTGTTGTTGTTCACCTGTGAATCATCAGTTTTTATTGTCCCCATGAAGTATGTAGGTCAGATTGCTATGGTATACTCCAAACAGCACAATTTCCTGTCCCATCCAACGCAATTTACTGGTCACATCACTCAATCTACGTTAGTTTTAGGTGTTCTACTGCCGAATATGCGGGTTCCGTCAACTGACCTCTAACTTTGGTGGGCAGAACAGGTGTTCCTGTGAACAAGAACTAAGACACAAGTGTTATTTCACTTCTTAACATCGAAACGTCTAACATTTCTGGTACTTCCGCGAAATCGGCTCATCGGTAGTGCAAGTCACATGAAGAAATTTACATCCTTATGTTTATAAATCCATTAAAAAATTTCCGTGGGCATTATATTTAGTCAATGCATCTAGTGATTTCCTGTCTATTTAAGAATCGACTTTCTGAAGCGTCTTGTAACCTATACACAGTGTATCAAAAGAGATTATTCCAAATTGTGAAAACCAAAGTAATCCAGGAACAGTGATTTTCGTTAGGAATACGTCCGTAATTTTCGGACGACGACAGTAGATTAAATATAACTACTCTGTTGTTTGTCAATTCACATTACCTGATATACTGCATATCCATGTTTTATACAACGTCCGGTTTCCTCAACTAAGAGAAAATACAAGGTTTACTGGGCAAAAGTTGGTAGCACCAAAGTACATTCCCACTGGAACGGAGAAAAACACTGACGAACAACATGGTTTGAAAATTGATCATGAGGTTAGTATGAATAGGTCTGACGGGTTAATTAGGTGTAACGATCAGTAGAAGATTTGGTGAGTTAGAAGAGGTCCAATCACAACAAACTAGACTTCGACTGAACTGGAAACAACGAGAGGAACAGCATACCCAAACGAACTGAACGTCCCACCAGTGTTCAGCAGTGGTGTTATATTCCAATGTGAACTGTACAGCATATTCTACTTGGACAGTCAGTCTCCTGGACCATTTGGAGGATTTCATATTAAGCGAAGGGTTGGGTGAATAACCGAACCCAGATGTAAAACTTCTGAGCTCCCGGCCTGACTGCGTGAATCCATTGGTGGAGTATTTCTTGCCTTTGGACACGTTGTTTCCGTCTCGAGTTCGAATCCAGCTGAGGCTTATATTTTTCGCAGCTGGGTCTATTCTAATCTATAAAATCTGCTAAAATATTAATCAACATCAAAAGTTCATTGGTCATCGATGACAATAGTGATTTCCAGCGTGAACTGACTGAGGAATCCTGTTTGGGCAGTCAGCACTATATCGTTTGATGGATTCCTTATTAGGCGCCGGTATTTGTGGGTAACCGAGTATAGACGTGTAATTCAAAATAGTACTACCGGAAAGTCACTAAATATAGCGTCATTGGTTCACGTCACAAAATTCAGAACACTTGTATTCTAGCCACTGAAGCGGTAAGTCATCACTAATGGTGATGGATGTTTAGGAGTTCAACACAATTGGGTCAACGGGTTGCGGTTGAATTTTGAATAGGACTTGAAACCGGCAGTTCGGGAGACTACAGAGAGCTCTTTTGTGTACAGAAAATCACACTTTACTAGGGACTAACACTGTATGCAGTGGCTACCTGCAACCTTTCTAAGACAACTGTGTGAAATTAACATTTCAACCTAAACTCATTAGGCGACGAAATGAAAGCGAGAAAATTTTTAAAAAGCCTCCTAGAGCAACGACGAGTGAACGGACCAACCAAGCAGTTGCAGTTTTGCATCAGGGTCTTCTCTATACAAAAACAGACCACCGTTGTCGGATTAATATCACTTCAACAATCGGTTGAAGTTTCAACTTACGACCATGTAACAGTACCTTCGACGATTCAACCGAGTAAACTAGGTGATCGGTTGTTATGGTGAGTTTGGCGATCGATGCAGCCGAAAACAGATTACAGTCAGCCCTTAAATCCGTGACACTTGGTCGGAACTAATCAAGGTTGGCTGGAAACCTGGATGAAGTCCACTCGGTGATTATAGCAGTCAGATAAAGGATGGATGCGCTTTTTATGGATTTAGTCATACGTATCCCCAATTGTGCTAGAAGATGTTGTTCGCCCCATTTGTACAAACGTCCCATCGTTCAACCTATGCGTTCAGCTGTACAAGGGGGCAATAAGCATACAATTATGGAGTGATCGCGGAGAAAGGTTGTTTATTTCAACCTCAATATCACCAAGGAGATTGAACGGATCTGGTTCACTGCGTTACCGCCAAAACTGTACGATCGGGCGCTGCCTATCTCCACCGTCATAGTAATTGAACTAAATTTGACTTCCTCCTCTATCCCGGCGATCATAAGTTGTGGTTCAATCACGACAGTGTTCAAAAGTTATACGCCGAATGCTATAGGTTAATTCTGCTTTCACCTCCAAACTACTCTGTCTCATCACTAGTGAGCTACTAATCGGAAGTTCTTCGGCAGTTTGTCATGTATAATATGAACCGATGCTACTTCCGTTTACATATTCTCCAGCATTAAACACTGTAGTAAGTTTTTCGAAAATACTTAGTCGTGTTACTTTGATGATCAACTTCATAAAGAAGATGTCATACAGCGTACCTTTTCCAGACAGCTAGACTGTTCACCGTTTACCGAAGGTCGTCATAGGACTGTTGTGAGATATGCTGTTCTCTCACGAGACACTTTCCTACTTAGCACGAAAACGTTATCATAGCTGTTGATGAATGCAGCAAAAGTGGACGCATATAGAAATTTTATAGCACCTTCCATTCTCAGCCGGGCTATTTGATTGAGGGTATCTAGGTGTAGCTAATAGACGCCGACAACTTAAACCATTCACATAACCCTCCACCTTTTGTGAAGTAAAATTATCAACGTTACCGGTAACCAATGCACAAGTAAGTCCTTCTCGATTAAAAGTTTTTCAAAATGCAGTTAGGAATAATTGAGACCACTTTGCGATCACTGTTAGGTTTCTGAGACTTGTTTCCAGTGAGTACATTCTATCTCTTACGTATAGCTGAAATATCACAGATCTGACTAGCTAGACTTATTGATAGTGATTTGAGTGAATAATAGTCAGTATTTCCAGTCTGTACACAGCAAGCATATATGGAGAGATTGTCGGTATGCTGTAGGTGCTTGGAGAAATGCCGCTAGTTGTCAAAAAAATGCTGAGAGGGAAACGCACCAGCGTAAAACTATGGCTGCTAAAGGTTGGCAGGTGAATTATTAGCTAAATTCAATAAATAAACTTTTCTGTCCCATGGTCAGGTGCACAGTGTAAACTAAGGTGGTATTTGTGAAAACAAGTCAAAATCCAGTATAGGTCGAATGTTTCTGTCCATATTTCAGCGCAACCGCACACTGGTATACCAAGAAGCCTCAAAATACACAAAACAAGATACGAGTCATCTTCTAGAACAGCACTTGTGTTTGTATGAAACGCATCCACGATAACAGTAGATGGTAACTTGTTAAAAAATTGTAGCAGAGAAGCACGTTTGACGAGAACGTTTAGCAAATGACGCGATGTAGTCACCTGAGCATTACTCACCACAAATCGTTTTAAAGCATTATTTAGAATCACTGGTAAGTAGTAGAGGATTTTGATTTTCATATAGAATGAATATCACCTACCGGTGATCCAAGTAGAGGGGTCATCTACTGGAGTTAACAGGACAGTGACTGTGTGAGAAATATCTGCGAATCGACTGAAGCACTCCATAGTGCAGGACTGTATGGAATCACCGTTATAAGCATAATATCGTTTTTATGTAACGCGCAGAGACAAAAATTAATAACATTGACGGTAATAGCCCTGAGTTGAAAGTCAGATGACAGATTTCACTCTCTCAAATTGAAAAAGACTGCGCAAATAGCTCGAATGTGACCCGTCCACTCATATTTAAGACATCTACAATTGCGAACTATGCATGTAAAATATTAGTCTTTATGATAGTTGATCCCAGCAGGACAGTTCTCCTTAACAATGTGTGATTTGCTTCAGAAACCAGTCAGGTTACGCCCAGAGAACGGTGGGTGAACTGCGTGAATAGATAACTGATTCTAAGTTTTTTGATTTGCCGCTGGTCAAACTTAAGCAGAAAATACATGTCAGTAATCCGGAGATCCTGTCTGAGTTACGGTAACTTATAAACGTCATCAGCCTTAAAACCTCAATGATGAATCGTTATCATTAGATCAAATAAATGAATGCTTTCATACTGTTTCGGAATTCTTAGGTTCCTCTGGATCTCAAGCAGAGTCCAGTCAACAGAGAATGTTCTACTGCATCCGAGGTTACGACTGTAAAAGATTTGCTCTTTTATTTGAGTTTCAAAGTAACAACATTTATTTTTAACGTTATATCTCTATGCTTCTTGGTTTTAGGGCTTATAAGTGGTAATCAGCATCAGGTTTCTTGAGCGATTCAGGTGTCTGTCCAATCACTTAACCTTGGCCACTTATTTATGTCCAAATATGTCATTCAAGTAATCCCTTAAAAAGCATCATTCTGTGAACTGCCTTGCATGCACAGCTATTTAGAAAATGGCGCTTTCTATTAGTTTAAATGCTGCCGATTCCTGTGTGTTCCGATAAGTTGTACCTCTGTAAATGTGTCCACATAATCTTAACTGTGATGCAAGTTCAGAAAAGCACTTTGGTCTTCAGAAACATCACTTCAAGTTACTAGCCTCTCACAGTTTTGGGACCTAAAACATTATTCCTAGGTTTTATTCACAGAAGAGTAATGTCAAAACTGTAATATTTAGGACAAAAATCCTCTAAACCCTGTCTATCGCTTTCCCAAGGTTGATGGCACTAAGGGTCCGTGAGGAGCCAAATATCAGTAATCATCTGTCATAGTCATCCATATAAACAACACAATGAGTTACAAATCGGAACCATTCCAAACTTTTGCCTATGAAATGTTTTAGTCGGTGTGCATTTGTACGACGATTTCCTTGTTGTTCTCTGCATTAGTCTGACTGTTCTTATCTCATCGAAACCGGTCAATGCACCGGTCAATGCACCTTGGCGGTCAATGCACCTTCCTCTTGGCTGTGATAATGCCGAATGACTTTTCGTACTCCTGGGCAACAGTTATTAATTCTCTGTCAGATAGCATTCAGAGATCTAAAGTTAAACGTCGTAACGACGTTCCTGGGATTCTGGCTGTCTGATAGTACACTGACATCATACCAGTGTTGTGGGCCAAGAAGATGGATGGCACAAGAGTTATTTATTCAGGAAACCAACATATGGGTTATGCATTTCAACATGACGACAAACAAAAACACTCATCTGCGTACAGTATTGATCCCAGAACGTCACGGTTGCCACAACCACTAATGTTCATGCGATGCTGCACTCCGACGTCTCTTCCTGTATTATTCCCACGGCTTCTTCAATGCCAAAATCCATGCCCTGCCTCACTACTGAATAGTAGTGGTTTGAGTATCAAATTGTAATCGCTCATCCTCACTACACTAACTCGGACCATCTGTAGCATCGATTATTAATGGAAAAATGTCACATATATTCTTTTTGTCCTTCGTAATGAATGAAAAAAATATCCACTTATCGAAAAAAAAATGCTCGAAGTATCTTTCAAAATTCTGTTTTCACATAGCCATACACTTCAGAACGGATCGCAGCCTCAGCGAACCGTCCGTCATTGTACTTTAGTTTAAGCAGGCCATTTGGTATGCTGTGTCAAACCTGCCGAGTTGGTTCAACCGTGTGATCAGTGTAGCGCTCTTTACACAGTCAACCAGTCGACGGAACCTTTCTTCTGTCCTCATGCGTGTCACTTGTTTTCTGCTCTTTGTTGATTGTAGCCACTAGCATTCTTGTGTTGCTGCCCCCGCGAAACAAACTGGTTCGCACATCTGTGCATCTTCGTTCTGTTGCATACAGATGCAGCGCTGATCACATGCACTGCCGCCTATCCTATTCTGCTTATGGCTAAAATCAGTTGAACCTCTGGTTACTAAATTTTGCTGGTAATTTAATTATAAATAACCGTACTAATACCGTCATCTCGTAAAGCCAAAGGTGTACTGCGTTCTATCGTTTCTATCATCGAGTTGCCCATGGATTAAGTCTTTTGGTAAACCCCTTCGCATACTGACTAACATTGAACAGCAGCCGAAATATCCCTATCTGCGTCATAGATTCCCAAAATGTGTTGCGCACTAATACCACAGACTACAATATGCGTTATTTGTACTACTCAGTATTACTGACTGTTGTACTGTCCTATCAATCCTCAGTGGCTAGCAGTTACATGTGTGCACAGACTACACTTAACCATAAAGTGAATATGAATAAGGCAATGAGAAGACGTAAATCATGTGATGTTCTCCGGAGTAACATTTCGTACATACTGATCACACATGGACATGTAACTAATTTTAAACATTAAGATAAGGTTCCGCAGGGCGGAAATAATGGCTTAAGGGATTAGAGAAACGGACACGGAAATGAAGATGAAACAAATGGGAATGCTGACTACCAAGGCAGCCGTATCGTCAACACAAACTGTTTTTGAACACACAGGGGGGGATTATAACGCCTGATA
>LUCH01001738.1:57596-92470 GCA_013368495.1 Paragonimus heterotremus
TATCAGGCGTTATAATCCCCCCCTGTGTGTTCAAAAACAGTTTGTGTTGACGATACGGCTGCCTTGGTAGTCAGCATTCCCATTTGTTTCATCTTCATTTCCGTGTCCGTTTCTCTAATCCCTTAAGCCATTATTTCCGCCCTGCGGAACCTTATCTTAATGTTTAAAATTAGTTACATGTCCATGTGTGATCAGTATGTACGAAATGTTACTCCGGAGAACATCACATGATTTATGTCTTCTCATTGCCTTATTCAAGTTCATAAAGGGAACAAGTTGCTTCAAAAAAATTGAATACTTTTGCGACCAATGAGAATTTACGTCTGAACCCGGTTTCACCTAGTTAAACTTTAACCATTCGGTCGTACTCCACTTTAAATTAAATACGCTATAATCATCCTAAATAACGCCTTATGAAATTGAGTTTGAAAAATTTCCACCGGTATAAAGTATAGCAAATAAAACCAACCAAGCGTAAACAGATACAGTTATCCGTGCGAGTGGGTTAGGATAAGAGACACGAAACTTGTGGTTCTTATTGTCTTTGATATTCGTGTTGATGAAACAGGTTTTACTAAATCCTGTTCGATTCAGTCGTAATCAAATAACTGCGCACCATCCTTCCTGTTGCAAAAATCGGTCCATCGCAAACACTAATTCTAGGGCATAACTTCTTAAGAGTTCATGACACTAATGGTTCTAGACTGGTTAAAACTCGCCTGTTTTCTTCAGGGTATTTGACATTTGATTTACTGATGTCACATAGATGACCTATCCTTGTAGACGTTTTGTTTTTGGGAAGGTTTACAAATTCATAAAACCAAAACTCATATATGGTGCTTCAATTCGAGAGGGGCGGGGTGAAAAATGCACGAAAGTTTGAATGTTGTGATCGGTTATGGTAACTGTTTAGTTTGTATTAAACTGAAACCATGTTCAGCAGACAGAAATGTATTTTACATGTTCTAGTTTGTACTCATCCTCTAACATATGTCCAGTTTAGTACACCCTACGCCTGCGTTACTTAGCAAGATAAATGAATGGTCAAGATATTTCAGCCCCAAGGTCATTATAGCGTAATCCGTTTTACACCAAAGAGCGGAAAATGCTTATCTGCATTTGATTTAGTTTTGGACGGTTAAGGAAAAATGGCCGATAGATATTTTTCGGCAATAATCAGACTGTTGAGTATGAAACGTTAGACAGAGAAAGGGACTAGAAAAGAAACCCAAAAACAACCCATTAGATGCGTTATAAGTGTATATAGATGCGCGTGAAAAAGCGATGGATTAACAACGTATGAGAGATTCAGGTTACCTTAAGATTTTCTGCAGTGGTTCTGGAAGCTAAGCTGTCTGCAAGTTCAGATGGATGTTCTGAATGTGTACGCCCTATCCCGCACTTTAGTTTCGTTTTCGATATCGGTGGTGTGAAAGTTTACAGGACATTGGTTCAGGATGGGCACACTCGTACTGCGTATGTATGTTCAGTAGATTTCAGAGGATTCGGCTGATGCTGCGTGTTTATCAAATCTTACCTGGTCGTGAAGTTTGAGATATGTAAAAACATATTTTGTAAGCAGTGACGACGTTGATGTATGCCTTCATGTGGTTGTCAAAAGTAGCCTTGTCATACTGATAGTACATGGAGAACTATACCAGGAAACGACGTGTTCTAGCCCATTTCTGGCTGTTCCTTCAACCCTGCGGCAAGAACAGTGTCTATGACAAGGCTGAGACGACAAACTGAAACATTTAATTCGGAATGTGGGCACACAACCACGTTGGACATAACAGCATGACACTCTGAGCCAAGGGTTTTGAGCATTGAATTTACACCTAATTTAATTGAGGCCGATTTGTGAAGCAAACTGAGATAGTTCACAACATTTGATCTTGGGTCCCGTTAACAGATGGAACAATATAAGTGTCTTCTTCAAGGTACTCAGTGCAGCGCGAATGATGGATAGAACAAAATTGATGATGAAGCTCAGTGAACAAAAGTCGGTTTTCTGTAACTCATCGGTTCTAAATTTCATATCACTTTGAGGTTTCCATCTTTTACAATGCAATCCGCTGCCTACTCAATGATGGCGTCAGCAGCACTCAACTTTACTGAAGGATTGAGAAGAGAGAATGGTGAACAAACTCGTTTTTAAAGATACGTCATCAGGACAAATACGCCGTACTGATGTCAAAAATATACAGCTAGTATTTACGGGAATAATGAAGTCAAGCAAGTCAACATCAAGCCATAAGGAAAAAGCTACCTGAACAATCAATCTGGACAAGCTTAGTGAATTGGGATTGTTTTCCAGGGGAAAGGTATAAGTGCGGTCTGCAATGGTTGTAGCTATGAGTAAGATTCTCACTTTCTTTACTGACCAAACTGGATGATCTTTACTCAGTAGACTAGATAAGATGTATCGTTTCTATTGGCAGAATTTCTTAGTTGTGGTATTACGACATCGTTGAATGACTTCATCATCCCACGGCTGCACGAAGCCAGCTGATAACCATAGACCGGTTCAGACAGACTTCTGACTTTGCAGCTGACTTCACTAGTTTTATAACAGCAAGAGAATGGTAGTGCAGAATACGAGGCTGTAGAATCAGGCACTCCATTTTCTAGGCGTAAGCACAAAGCCGGGTTGCATGTAGAGTGAACACATAGTTCGGCGGCGGAGAATATTCCGTTAAGCACAGGTAAAACTTCGCATGGCGGTTCATGTAAACGCATCACGATGAAAAGCTGAACCTATGTGACTGACTTTACTTTCTACCAGATGTGTCTTTTTCACGTCATCATAAGATTTCACAGATTCGTCCATAAAGCTTTCAGAAGGGTCCATCCGAAGCAGTACTGTACCTACGAACGTCAAATCATCAGCGATGTTATATACGGTGCTTATTCCCACAGGTTCGCCGAAAGGCAGATTGAGGAGTTTATTCTAGTGATTGACATGAAATTGTTGAAATGAACGTAATGACATTTCCAAGTATGCTTTCCATGTATTACGTACTGAACTGAACAGTTAGTCTATGCCTCACAAGAATCATACAAAACATTCCGCTGATTACTGATGATTATCCAGTATGCCGTGAGGTAGTATATAAGAAGAGAGGCCAAAAAGACTAAAGCTTGGACTGGGTCAGATCACTGGTGAGGGATTTCCGAACTTATTTTCATTGCTGCTCAGAATCTGACAGTTTACTGAATGTCAGACAGTCGGAGTCACGTGAGTGAATCATGAGAGTCAAGCATGAAAATCTTGACTATTCTGTATTCATCTATACACTTGTGCGCCGTTAGAAAAAAAAAGAGCGGAGTGGTTTACAATGGTATTCATGCGTGTAAGTAGGCTGCTATACGAGCAATCTGCGTCACAAAGCACCGCTTAACCGACCTATACCTGAGAGGGACTTTCGTACCCAAATAGTCGTAACTTAACGCATGTGCGCTCGTTTCTTGTCGTCGATCGCCTTGATGACCTTTGCTTAGTGATATCTGATGTCTGATTAAGCAGTGTTCACATTACTCATCCGTACCTGCCACCGCCTCGTCTGAGTGGACAGTTTACAGAGAGTATGATAAACAGTTAAACAAAGAATGAGCAGCGTATTCAATGTGAGTTGATATAGCCAATTACCCTGAAAGGACCATATTACCCGTAATCATTTCTTTAGTGGATAATCGCGACTCAAACTAGAAACCGTGTGATCCAGATAGACCAAGTCGTTATTACTAGGTGACCCGAAAACGAGTGACGGATGAGCCGAATAACAAAAGACTTGTGTTGTGGAACTGTTTATATAAGCGTCGAATCTCTCAACTTTAATGATGTAAACATACAATTCTATACGCAGCTTTTGGTGACGTAATCTTGACTTATCAATCCGCTCTTCACATCTAATTCGAACGTTACATTTTAGTTTTTGAAAGTCAATATGAGGAACTCGGTCGAACTGTACTGATATGATTGAATTTACGTCCAGATGAAGGAGGTGCATTGAGCAGCCGTTATGTAATCCACCAGTGCCGAACAGGAAAAATTACCAACGAAAGCAAACTGTTTCTTCCGTTTTCTCTGGTTGAGTGTTCCGCCGGTGCATACGTGAAGCGTAGTGATGAAAACCACGATCTTTCTGCATTTGGTTCAATATTAACTGCCATGTTTGCTGGCAAGCCTGACAGTGCGGTCTTACTCGGGTCGGTTTAATGAAATCAAACAAAAGAGTGTTTCCCTCTTGCATCACGTATTTAAAATAACATTCTCGGATGTTATTTAATTCCATAGCCTATCTTTCATTGTTGAGAAACTTTTGATGCCATACTAAGATAGTTTATTACAGGCCTTACTGAGAAGGGTCATTAACTAAGACAGACTTCCAATAGTTCTGTATTCAATGACTGTGTGACATTCTCAGTTCCTTGCTTGTTTCATGTTATTATGTTATAACAAATGTGGGTACGCTCGGCGTCAAATATAATCGCCCAACATATTGGCGACGGGGAACAGAAGGTTCCTTGGGCTATGTCTATGGATCTTCTTCTTCACTATATTTCTGAAGTGCGTCGACACATTTCTTCCATTAAACCTGGTAATGTCTCATGTGCGGGTAAATTCACAGTGATTCTGAACCACTGATATCTTGCTTTCACATGGCATGGATAGCATGGTCCTGAATGTGAAGCCCATACCTAGATTCATCAGCCCAAATCTCTTACTGCTGAGGGTCGTAAGGCATATTACTGCAAACGTTTTGCTTATGCTCATCGCCGAACTGTTAGCATGCCTTTCGTGTTCACGCATTTCTTTCGTCACAGCTCTAACGGTTGTTGAAAAGCGATTTCGTCCGTCTGAATTGCGGGCTGTTGTGACGGTATTTCGCTCCATCTAATTGCCACAGGTGACGGTCTTTTACTCCCAATTCTTGTTTTACGGTTCTTATTTTCATGGCCAAAGTAAATTGTTGCCATTCCTGTCGTTGCCATTCGGGCATTGTTGGGAAAGTCATCCATTTCTGATGTATTCTTCCTTAATTACTCAGATTATTGCTTACGGTATTATCTACAGGCCGAAGTTTTGTTCTTATCACTAGATTTGTAACTGAAATTTAAGAATTCTCTGTTCACGTTTGGTTAAAACTGATCTTATTGCGAACGCAAATAGAAAACGACTGGTGTTTGGGTGTAGTGAATTCGTGCTGTCAATTCTCGTGGCATACTCCTGCCTGGAAGCAGATTTTGATGATAAAACGTCAGCTAACCATAAAAACTTCAGAAAAATTGATAGTATTTTTCCTCCTAAGTTACTGAACATGTCCAGATTATTGCGCCTATCCATGCAAACAAAATGAAGGACATATTAGAAGGTCAAACTCAGTTCGAAAAAGGTAAAGAAAAAGTCACTACGTTAATTGAAACACCGTTGACTTGGTGACCGATGGGAATTTTGATGAAATATGCCTACCGGTACGTATAGTCCTATAATTTACAAGTAATTCAAACTTAATAAATGTAGGTTACCACTCAGAAAGAGTTCGAATTTGTGTCTGTCTATACCAGTCATTTTCCAAGTGACCGTTGAACCTAGTTATCATTAATACTAGATTCTGTCTGGTAGGAGCTGCTGAAGTTAATCTTTAGGGTTGCCTCTGATTATGGGAATACAGACAAAGACAGCAAGTTCGAAAGACCGTGTTTTCTGTCGACGTTTCACCCAAATTTACCACTGTCTCATTGGAGGAAAGGATAAACCATCAATGTGGTTATATCAAGAGCAATGATATAGACGTTTAGGTACCATCGATAGAACTCGAACACTTGCAATGTACATGTCAAGTTCAACAGAGGAATTTATGAACAAGCTACTGTTGTCATAATCCGATCCCTGCCGGTAAACAATTGCGAGAAGGTCTTTTGCCTAATGACGCAAGCAAAATGAGCCATATAGTAACAGGGGTATTCTCATTTTTGATATAATACAAACCTGCAGCGAGAAGAGAATATCAGCAGTTTGTAATGAAACAGGAATTTTTGGACAACAGCTCCTGAGATTTATTGTCAGGTGAATTGTTACATATTATTCAACATAGCCGATCAAATGACATCCGTGCAATCAGTCGCCTGTGCGTGGAATAATCATGCATCATCTTGAGTCGACAGCAAAATACTATCATTTCTGGAGGATTTTAGTTAGTCTGCCAATGAAAAGAGGTTGTTTGAACCAGCCTACGGAATAAAGGTTATCAGGCTGGGGTACTAAGAAATGTGGAGTTTTTATCGATAGTCGAATCCTACTAAATTTGTCCTCAAAACTCATCCGTGTAAGCCTGGAAGCTTTCAGTTCGGGCCTTGGTAACACACTGGTTAACCCACATATAGCAGTCCTGTCAAAATATACTGCCCATATGTCTTGGTTACGGCTTGATATCGATTTAGTTAATTTCAGTAAACCGTCTGTTCTCTGGTTAGTCCAGAAACGATTCTCTCGTAAAGGTATCACCTTTCTCCTTGTATTCAAATACACAAATTTCAGTTGCCCTAATGTAATTCTTCCGATTTATGATCATCATTCATACTTCCGATTTAAAGTGATAAAAACGCACTGGTCCTGGTATTTATTTTGAAGCGATTAAAAACATTTGTCTACTCTTCAAATTTTGGTTGTGAAGGTTTTGTTTACAGCTTTCTGTAATAAACACAATATTCTTCTGCCGTTTTCACTAACCTTACAAAGGATTTCAGTTTACCACAAAGGTCAATAAACTTCTTGTCTACAATCAGGGCCATTTTGAGTATGTTTTTTTGCATGTTGCCAACATTTCTTGCAGTTTTTGATAAGTTGGCAAACAGATCACTTCACGTTGCCCTGTCTTTCTGACTTGAACTCCATTTCAATATACATTAGGTTAGCCTGCGTTTTATCTATTGAATATTAGGCCAACTAACCGAGTAGTCATCATACCGTATCTTGCAAGATTTTTGCTAGACAAAACTGACAAGTCTATCGCAAATTCTTCCGGTTATGAAGGAAAAACTACTCTCTCCATAACTGAGTATATTATTGATTAATTTGCTAAACGCGTCTATCTGACAAGTTCAGATGTGTGAAACAATAACTTGATTCGAATCGATATTAAAGTGCGTCCATGTCAGGAATTATGACTGAACATGAAAATTTTGTTGTCGGGTAAGATAAGCTGACATGATTTCCTGAAATTTCTGTAGGTTGATTTGTTCGCTTAGCCCATTCGCTTATTTCACAACCCTGACTTCACTAAAGTAGATAAAAGTGCTAAACGCCTAAGATGAATACTGTTTTTTCCTCAATTATCCTAACGCCTTGGCTTGGTGAAGTGGTTTATTTTACTTAGGAGGGTGTTTTATCCCCCTAACAGAACAGTCATAAAACGGACGTTTGTGGATTACAGCCTTCCATGTAGGTACGGCGGTGTAAACTAAGTAATAACACAAGGACTGACATTTTAGTTGTTTTAATGAAATACACAGGAAAAAATTGAGTACCAATCCATGTTATCGGAATAGAACATACAGAAGTACTCAGGTCTGATGAGTGATACATGTATAAGGGAAAATGGCTAACATCTTTTTTTGAAGACAAGTGTTTTCTGCTGCACAACCGCACCAACCTGATCCGTTTGTGCCACCAACTGACCTCTGACTGCCTAGTTACGACAGGAACAGATCGATAATCAAGCAATATGCAATCAGGTCACTACCGCGTTCGTACTAAACCTTCCACAAGTAAACTCTAATTTCGTTTTTTCAACCTTTCTGTGCACGACCCAACACGCATTTGAGTTATCTATGAAAGATTGTGGGAGAAGAAAAAAATTATCAACGTACAATATAAAAATGCCTACTTTATGTATTTTGAAGACGCATTTTTTGATTATATACACCAATTGTGTTATCAGTGAAATTAAAAAAATGTTTACTTTTCATTCACTCTTCCAGTTCAACTGGTTCTTGCTGTCTGGTTAATAATGAGAAGGTGCAACGCTGATTTTACAACGTATCAGGTTTAGGTATCTGTTGGATTCTGCTCTGTAGAATTTCCGAACAAATTGCTTAATAAAACTGTGCATTACAAATGGAGAGCAACAACTTCCTTGCAAATAAAATCTGCCTACTACCACGAGTCAAAAGCTTGAGTATAAGAACGGAGAAAATTTGGTTTTTTGAGTATGATTTTATCATAAATCGATTACTTCTTATTGGACAGTGATAATGGCAACTACTCTTCACAAACTATTCACGGCAAGTGGATTGTTGACTCTGTTCGTACCGTTAGGATCATCTAATTCTAGTATGCACGGATTCATCTGTATGTGAGAATTCGTTGAGTACTTTGGAGTAGTAGATTCAGGTTACAACCTTAATATTCCAAGAGTAGTTTCCAACATCGCATTTACTGTTGGAGAATTAGGCATTTCATTGCATGATTCTCTCAAAATTCACTTGTCTATATTGGTTTTGTCAACCACCTAGTAGCCTTGATGCAGGCTATCACAATACGACGTTTTCCGGTAAAAATTGTCTCGTTTTAATCTTGTAATTCGGAAATCCATACCACAGTTTTACACTTCGCCACAGATGGAAATGGTGCTCTGCTCAAAGTTGGACCAGAATCTCAGAGATGTTAACAGCTGTTTCATAATCCTTGAGATTGATCTCATGGATGGCAAAATTCATACGCAGTGTTATTTTCCACCCACGCTAATCGACAGAATTCTCGCGAGTTAATAACGAATGGTATTTTAATCAAAACGGTGTAGGTTTAACACGGTGGACAGTTTTACAGAACCTGCCTATGTGAAATTGTATTCTCATCAACGCTAACTATAAGAAAGGTGTCTGGTTATTCCACATTCCTTTTCTACTGTAATAATTATAGGTTTATCAGTTTTGAACTAACTTGAAAGGCATAGATATTTTCCCACATCCACAGTGTTGCATCAAGCTCAATGAGAGTTAAGTTATTTACAGTGGATGGATGTTATAACCTACCTATCATCTGAGTATCATTAAACATTCACCATGAACGCGATTGCTAGTCTTTGACCTCAGTCGTCGCTGCAAAACCGATAGGAGGAGAATGTGCATTATTAGTAGGCTCTAATAAGAGTGAAAATCGAGTCTGGTGTTTCTTTTCGATGTGGACCAGCGGAAAGGCTTATCTGAACGCGAAGGCTGCAATCAAGTATGCATGGTGTTCAGTTTGCCTAGCAAGAATTATTCTTGAAAGTAATACTATCCAGAATGTAGCACCACATGTTATTATTTTACTGTTGAGTAGTTAGGGATTTCGGTTCTTCATATGGATTGAACATCATTCACAGATGACCGCAGCTGCCGCATTTCCATAAACATTCCAGCCAGCCCCTTTCGAAAAAATCACTAGACTGGGATTTTGCCCTTGTTAGAACAGCTCGGCAGTAGTGCATATCCTTGATACAATCGGGACTGGAACGCCGATCATGATTTAATTAGGCAACCGTGTTTACCACTGCGCCATTGAGAGAGGTGATTGAACTTTCACATACAGTAATTCGGTCGTGCCTAATGTGAGGTCAGTGGCGCAATGGTCAACATGATTGACTCAAGAAAGCGTGGCCGGAGGTCTGTTGGCGACAATAGCAAGGATATGTACTACTGAGGAGCTGCACAATCAAGGGAAAAATTTGAGTCTAGTGTTCCTGTCTTTCGAAAGGGGCCGGCTGGAATGTCCAAGGGAATGCGACAGGTGC
Organism: Paragonimus heterotremus; assembly: GCA_013368495.1. Taxonomy (NCBI): domain Eukaryota; kingdom Metazoa; phylum Platyhelminthes; class Trematoda; order Plagiorchiida; family Troglotrematidae; genus Paragonimus; species Paragonimus heterotremus. The sequence goes on from LUCH01001738.1 coordinate 67,373, forward strand.
TATTATGTTAGCCATTTTTACTGTACATATTCCTAACTCTCTTATTGTGATTCCATTACATTGTTTTTTCTGTTGTTACTGGTGAATACAGACACAATTTCATCTCTGTTTTATTTCATCATATACTAGCAAATCACTGGTCTCATTCACTTCACACAATTTTGTTCATCATTGTTTTCAACGTAGACTGACAAGCTGATACTGATTCTACCTCACTCGTGAGCATGGTATTAATCGGTTCGTGGGGTCAAATTCCTTTAATCGACCAACTTTGACGAAATTAAATCGCTCGCACAAAGTTTATTTCTCCCAAATGATGACAATCTAATCTTCTAAGATTGAAATAATGCAAGACTGGTCATCACACACCGAAACATAATGTGAGACAGAGAGTACTGTGGACGTGCCGCTTACATAATGTTTTGTGCAGATCACGTGACTTGATGGAGCATCAGATTACTGTTATTACACTTGAAAGCTCAGGAGCGTGTTCCGAAGTAACCATTGAGGTCAAATAATCTTTCTGCATAGAATCGTAAGATCTACGTGCTGGTGTGAAAACGGGAAATACTGCTCTTCCGTAGTTTTACAGTGTAGTTTGGAAAATAACTCACTAAAATAAACATTCACTTCTGCGTGAAGATTGTTTTGAAAAACCAGTTGCACCATAACACCGTGAGATAAACGCAAAGCATTCTCGTGCAAATAAAACATTTTAAATTTGAAGTTGCAGTGGCTTCAGCTTAATTTAATTTTTGACTCTACTACGGTGACTACAGCCTGTGAAGCGCGGTTGACAGATCGTATTGGTTATGCATCAGTAAAATGTGACAGGTAATACAGACCACTTACTTCTCCGTGTAATGTTATCAAGATGCCTTTTCGTGACCTACTACGTGATCTACTTCGGGATGTGCCTCGTGGGCCATGTTCGTTACTCTCGTTCATCATAGTTTACGTAGAACGCTACGTATCTACGAAAATATTCGTAAATAACACTGGCTGGCTCAGGCATCAACTGCTTAGTGCATAACGTTAAAGTCCCATAAGCGCTAACTTAGACGGCTGGTGACAGAATTAAGGTGGCAATTCATGTTTAATCAGCTGCCAGATCACCATATTTAAAGGGAAGATATACAAATCCTGACAGTTCTGGGGAAAGGTTCTCGTTCGACTTTCATGTCTCGGGGAACTCTAAATTTGGTAACAGTAGGTCTGCAATAATCACTCGATTATACTGTCTTCTTTAGGAACATTTTCTTTCACTTAGCAGTAATCTCGATAGCAATGCATCTAGCCCAAACAAACGGCGTACTCTATAAACTTTGTTCACAAGTTCGCAACACATTTGCAAAATGTAAGTACTTACAATTCTATGGAATTTTAAGGATCGTACATCATTTAGTGGATTCATCTCACCTTTCTGTAACGCTTGTTTTCGACGGCGCCAGCGTTAATCACAAGCTATTTTGACTAAGAGTTTGCATATGACATTGCGGTTGTTTGTGATATGGCATTATTCGCACAGTGATCAGCAAGATTAGCTCGTGAGAACAAGGTCTGACCTGTATATCTGGGTCGTAACAAGGGTGCAAATTAATGGCGAGTACTAACAACAGCGGACTTCAAACCTAGTGGTTTGGTTCAGAAGAGATTGTGCAAAGGTTCCGTGGAAGTAAAAGTTGAGATCAGCAGTGAGTGGCGGTTTATTTGCATCAGCCATAATCCAGTACTACTCGCTGGTCTTTCATATCTTTCATCATCAGTTGTTCCTTCCACAGTTGTTGCACTTCGTTCTCTTATAGGCTGAAATTGATCAATCGTTTCCTGGTTCGTAAACAAACTAGCAGTTACCTATCAAGGCTCCAGTAGAGGTCAGGAGAAAGTTTGCGAAATCTTGGTCCCACTGACCGTCAGTGAAGAGGTGTAGGGCAGTTTCGACTTTGTTGGAACCTGCCAGCACTACGCAGGCTGAGTAATCGGCCTGTGAAAAATGAAGGCTCAGCAGATGAGGAAAGTCGTTCGCATATTTTCCTGCAACCTCGACGATTGCGAATCCGTGGTCCAGTTGACAAGCATCCGGTGACTTAATGATGGGACACCTATTCAGGTATCGTGGGCTTGACTTTCCGGTTTGCGTTGGATTGATCGGACTCGTCAAGCTTGAAACAACTATCCACTCTTCTAATTGTGATCACTGGGACGAACTCTTTGTACAAACCAGTTGTTATGTAGCATGTGATTTTATTTGTGCTAGTCTTTTTAGGCAGTGATAAACGTTAGGTTCCCAAGCTAGTGGTAGCTCTGTAGGTTCGTGGTCTGAAACCATTTTGTCTGTCAGTCTGTCACAGTTCCAATGCTGTCTAGTTTACTATGTGCAAGGGAGATTCAGGACTCAGGTCAATTCCAAGGCTGATCGGAATTATCGTATTCTGAGTGTCACAAACTGACGTTGAGCAGAAGACCAACCTGCAGTAGAATAATCAACATTTATGTCTGTCCGAATGAAGTCAAAATGGAATTGTGGAGTTCAAAATATGAACAGCATACATTTGGACGTCAGTATTCGTAGTCATCAGCTGTTTTATTTTTTGTTAAAAGTTCTGCCAGTTCCAAACGCCCCGCTCATCTTGCCGCTCGTCAGTCCCAGGAATTTACTACAGCAACACTTATTTGCCATCAAAAAAGGCGATCCACCAACAATTCGGTAACGACTGATTCCGATTTTTCTATCCGTCTGGACTTCTCAACTGAACCCATTAGAAAACAGACACTATATTTGAGTTTCACTTTTGTTTGGGCTTGACACAACTGCATACTTAAATTGAGACCAAAAGTTGAGCGCCGGCCAGTTTTCTGTGAGGCGATCGTGTTGATAGCTGTGTCACTGACCTTATACTATGTACGACCGAATTACCATATCTACGTTAACAGTTACATCTGCTTGTGGGTAGCGCTTACGTTATGCGATCATCCCGAGTGAGATACAATAACTGTCCTGCTACATCCAATCGGTGATCACCATTTCAGGGTTTCTTATTAACAGGACCCTAAGGAAATTAATTAAATTATTGAGTGTCATTTTTGATTACCGGTAATTAGCACGATATTCATTTGCTCCTGACTGAATATTGATCACGCGAGCAAGGGTCGTAGTTTGAATACAGACAGTCGTAAGGCGATGATCTGCAACGAGGAAGAATCTTGAGTTGAGTTCATCTACACAAATGCGGCTGGTTAAAAAGACGTTCTGGGTGCGAAAACTTTTGTTACGTATGACCAGTGGTAGATTTATATTAGTCAATCTTCCGACTGTTTATGAGTAACCCGGATTTGTCCAACTTGAAGGGTTAGTATTCAAGTAAACTAGTCATAAGTCCTGTTAAACACAAAATAAGGCTGTATATCGAATATTCCTAAAATTGTGTATCCTCAACAGAATACAATCAGTAGTTTGCAATGGAGTTATTGTTCTTATCGGCAGCCCTCTGGAACCCACTATATAAACCGGATAGTCGTACTTACCTGTAACATTGCTTGTTTTCAGCGAAAACCTACTTTTCAGCATAACAGTTTGACGGTGGTTCGTACAACGATTTATCGCATGAAGATTATCTATATTTTGAAGTGAGTTAGGCTCAGGAACGGTTCTGTTGAGCGCACATTTTTGGTTCTAGTGACTACGTGAAACGGTACCGGATTGGATGGAAAACCGACCTGGCAAACTTCCCATATACTTGGAGCAGACCGAGTGTAAATTGGCACACCGGCATTCTGGTGTTTTGACAAATTGATGACCCACCGAAAAGCTGATATTGAAACTTACTGCGAAAAACTTCCTTGAATGAAACAGAACGCGTTTTAAGCATATAATTATGGGGAGTGAAAACATCATTTAGAATTTAATGAAATTCAACCTCCGTCTATGTCTGAAGGTCCTAAGATAGTGGAGAAAGTGAACGGTATTCGCCAATCTTTTAAAAAATTTCGTTTACTCTCATTAAGATTTAAACCACTACCTTGTTAGTTCGGTGAACACCTATACGTCTGAACTTCTTTCCGAAACTGTAAACTCCACTCTCCTGGTTGGGTTCACACCTGCAAACAATATAGGTGTAACTTAGACCAGGAAAAGCAGCACAGTCAGAAAATATTCTTTAGGTGATTAGAAAGTGTACATAAATGTCGCGTGGTTTTCAGTAGCTTATTCTACTCCCAGATAATATCATACTTCTGATGCACCCACAGTGGTAGATGTCTGCCAGAGCGATCGATGTGCAGTTGGAAGCCGTTGTGTGAACACACCTTGGGATGGCATGCACGTGCAAGTATGTTCGCGCGTCAACCGAAGCTAGAACAATAGCCACCAACTCCTGGGAGGTGTGCATTGTCTTGAACACTGCCCACATTTACTGGAATTTAGCTGAACTTTTAAACCAACCCTTTTCAAAAAGTAGCAGTGGATTCGAATTCATCCTAACTGTGCTCATTCCCGGTGTATAATTTCTTCCCTAACTGGAGTGGAACTTAAGCTCATGTCTTTAAGAGTTAGCCAATACTGTTCTTTGTGTCATTTAACTCACGTTAAGTACCGTTTGAAAATGCACACAACCAAAAGTTGGAACAGGACGTCGCAGTGGTCAATTTGGTTGGCCCATGGGAACGTGGATCAAGGTTCAAATTCCTCATTATAATGATAACAGAGAAACTCACAGCTGATGTCTTACTTTGACAACAGGCGATTAGAACTTCACCTAATTATGAAAGCTGAAGCCAAGTATGAGTGATTACTTACTGTAACACAGGATGTGCACTTGAATTGTGTTCCCATATGATATTAGTCAAAGGAATTTGCCATTTTCGAAGCTTTCCAGATCGATTAGTCTCTATTCGTTGATACCCTTAGAAGCGTGGTCTGACAGTTATAGTAAATAATACATTCGTGCTTTGGCCCCCTAAGACCGAACAATATGATTGGCTACAGCGTTAAATTTACTGTATGGGCTAAGCGACACAAAATATGGGCAACTAATCGTTCGCAGTAGTTGACAAGGCAGTTTAACGTGGTTGATGCCTGGCAATACTGAGAATACCAAACTATTTATCATAGACTAATGTGAGCCATGCGGAAGTGCCAGCTAGGGCTTAATACGATTTTGTAATAAGCAAACTAACTGAGTTGTCTTACAAAGACGTGTCATCCACTTAAATCCCTGTATTCATGCCGTCACGTCGGTTATCTGAAACTAACATGATCTGGGAGATGTAAAGGAGACTTTCCATAAAGTTGACTGAAATGAAAAAGTGCGTGAAGCACGTTATTGAACATGATGAAAAATGCACTATGGTGGATGATGTAAAATGGAGCGCTGTAGAAACTAATCAGATTGTCAGTCATCATCACATGTTGTGGCAGAACTTCTGAACTGCGCTTATTTTGAAGACTCAGCATTGTCCATTGCCGTTCAACGTTAGTAGTAAGTCCGTCAGTTTGCTTCACTAACTGTCGGTAGTATGTCATACGGTAATACTGACGTTAACGTACCTATTAGCCCATTTGCAGCTACATACACACATCGTCATAAGTGGTTTGGACTGTACCATATGTGGCCCCACTCACAACTTTATGTCCAGTACGAAACCCAAAGGTAAAGACCAGAGAACGTATACCTTTCTAACATAACATTTACTACAGAAAGCTTGAGGTGCTTTAAAGCTTTGACTAATTTGAAGGAACATAACAAAAATTCATTAACACACCAACGAAGTGAGTTGTAAGATGGCAAAAACCGCCACCAATAGAGTAAATAACTAAAAACTAAGCGGTATTTAGCTCCCAGTTTAAGTACTATCGAAAGTTGTACAGCAGTGAAGTAACAAGGAAGACTGACCAAACAAGTGGAGGTTTGTTGCGGCCTATCCGAAGTATGAAACACCGTGCAATATGAACGGTATTCGTTTACTTTTGTAACCAGCAACTTGAATGTGATAATACATTTTTGTATGGTGTGAGATCGGCAAGATCCTCACACTAGCAAGCGGACCGATATTCAGTTCGTAAACGAAAATTGCATATACTCCGGCGCTCAGCTGTACCGAAGAGAAAAGGCTATAAGCAGTGTTTTGCTCTGAGTATTTCTTGTTTTAAGCACTTTCTGTTTATCCGATGGTGCCATTGTCGGAAATAATAAGCCGAAAGACTTTTTGCTAAAACTTCTCATTTGTGTGTCAATTACAAAACCATATTTTAAATTAAACGATAAAATTACGGTACCAAAACCCACGGAAATGCACAGTTAGATTGCACAACACAGCGTTCATAGACAACAGAGGTATGCTGTGAAAATATGTGAAAACTAAAACGACGTCACAACAGCTAGAGATCAAATGTTCTAGCAAAATGCAACAACCTGATAAAAATGTCAAATACCCTTTGAGGAACGAAAAAACAGAAATTTCGAAATAGAATTACAAAATGACTAGATGCACAAAATGACAAAAAGCACTGGATTCTGTTTAAACTTCAAAATAAAACACAAGGCAATTTCATCAAAATCAACCATAGAAGGAAAAATGAGCAGTGATACGAAAAGAGCCACCTGAGTGCTGCTCTGTTGCACCGATCCAAGGAACAGGAAAACACACATGCACGGTAGATACGATCATGGTCCGGGAACGAAACGTAATCGCATTGAGTTCCCATGTCAAACGAGCTACAGAACCGATTCACTCCAACAAGACCTGATTGGAATGCACAAAACAGGAAACCATTTGCAACGTTTTGGGAAAATTTAATATTTGTGGAAGACCTTTGTCGGAAAAAAAACAATTTTTTCGCACCGAAAATCTAGCCAAGTTTTGATTTTTATACAGTGATTGGTTACATATATGAACACAGACTTTGCAGTAAGTAATATCGATATCATGGGTTCTTAGTCATTAACATTAAGCAACCATTCTAAGATCTTCAGAATACGCCGCTGGGTCGGTTTGTTTATATTGTAACTTGCGGTAGAAAACAGCAGGTGGACACAGGTTGAATTACAATTGTGTGACAGAGAATGTTGTTATGTTGTTGGTGCCATTTTCGTTTTCATTTGTGTAAGTCGTACGCATGACTTATTGGGCCTTTGGCTCATGCTGGTTCTTGTTGTTTTCTTCCACAGGACTATTGCTGAAACCCTCTTTCCCCGGAAGAACGCTGTCCCTCGGTGTCTCCACGTTTTCCCAAAGTCGGTCTGCAGGTGTAACGGACAATCAGGATAAAGACGGCCGGCTTGTATTCTATAACATCTTATGCCTGTCGTGGTTTCATATCAATCAGACCGACGGCTGATTCGCTCAGTTTAGCCGATGGCCGAGCTTGTCGGGGTGAACTAATCAAATCCTCATCTACTGACTGAACTTCAACCTAATTTTTGTGAGCAGATAACCCAGAGAATTAGGTGCACGGTGGTAACCACATTCATACTTTGGCTTACACCAGGGCGTATTTTCTCATTGTGAAGTGTGATTCAGGATTTATTATTATTATTATTATTATTATTATTATTATTATTATTATAGGGCACAATGTTGAGTAGGAATAACAGAAATGAGATGGATCAGGCTTCAGGTAGGATAAAGCAGATCTAACGGAGAACGGAATGTTAGACTATAAGCTCTTCTGGTGCACGCATATCAAGACTTCATGTAAAAAGTGCACAAGTATACCAATATCATGAAAAATGTGTGCTGCAGTAGTAATGTTCGGAGAAGTCATACGAACCATAACTACTGCAGTCACATTTGCTGATTCGTAAAAAGTGGAACGTTTATAAGCGCAACATGTGAGCAGTTGTTCAGCTAACTCTTAAACCTTGAGGTTCACATTATGAACAAGGATGAAATTCGGCGAGGTATCGGTATCAGCACCGTTATTTGGCCGCAAGTTAACTCACCACTGCCGAGCAAATGTGTTAGTTCATCAGGTAGCAACTGTGCGCTTCAGTGGAAGTGCGGCATGCACACATAGATTAGATGGTATACAAAGCTGAACAGTACGATTCTGTTAACGACATAGTTGTCTATGCAAGTCCGGTTATCAGGTACACATTATGGAGATAAAACGGAAAACTGTTGGATGTGTTGTTCAGTGCAATATATCAAAATAGCCACACAGAATAAAAAAACAGAACGGAAATACATTATGGACAAAAAGAAAACCGGGACAACCAACCACCATTGGAAATCGGGTCAAGCAGAGAGCAGTCACATTTGCAGAACTGCAACAAATCGTACGAACCAAACAGGTTCAATCGAGCAGAAGCTCGTTTGGCTTACATGTGGAACTTTGCTACATTGTGAGCTGGAAGTAATCGCCGGTGAACAACTGAGGGACTATGAGTACGAATAGAACGGTGAAGATCATCTTTTTTTCAAAGGATTTCCGTTGCTCGTGGGAGTCAGATGACCTCCAAGTTCTTGACTCCTCAGGTTACTGGTCGAAATAAGGTGATCCCTTATTGCAAAAGTTAATAGTTGCTAAGCAAATTAGAAAATGGAACGCGGACGCGTGCGGAATGGATTTTCGTAACATCGGACTAACAATAAACAGTAATCGGTAATTCTGAAGAATAATGACTCGGACGAACTGCAGAACGATTATGCGAGTTATGATCCATGTTGGGTATGGGCGGTAGTGCCATACAACAGGTGTATGAATAAGTAACGACCTTTAGCTCAAGTATGAAAACAGATTAAAGCCCCATCCCCGTCACACTGCTGGTGGACTGTAACCTTCCTTTACAGAGAATTCATTCAAAAGTTGAGAACTCTGATCATTCCTTAGCCCACATATACACATCCCAGCATTATCCAAGCACTCACCCAGCCTGTGTTTGTTAATCCTTCGCACCAGCTTATGACGCACGGTTTCCAATGGTTCTGGCAATTAGGGAGGACTACACGAACTAGTCGCTTCTACCACTACCGATACTCATGCATGTGAATGATACTATATACACACCTGTTTCCATAAACATCACATCTTGTTTGATACACTCCTGAAAATGATGTTGGAAACATTGGTTATTTTAGACAGCTATGATGTAAGCTCAGCCAATTCATCAGCAGCAACTTTAAGAACAACGTATGGAATTCTTCAACTGATCAACTAAATGCTGATTTCAAGCTACAAGCATACTGGATTCACCCGTTTTTTTCCTCATGTTCTTTGTTCATAATGAGTCCTTGTATACCTCGTAGCTTTCCTTATGCTACTGCTGTTGGTCAGTGATGATTATTAATTTCTGTACTGCAGATATAACTCTGTAAATGAACGATCACATACGATTAAAGGTAACCGCTTTTCGTGGTTCCACTGCGGTTTCTCTTTTGGCTACATACAAGATGAGTTCAGATACAAAGTCGGTTCAAAAGGCTGTCTTCAGCCTCTTGTTTGCGAATAGCAAAACAACGATTGTAACTGTGGTATCTAACGTCAACAGACGAAAGTTTCCCAGTTTACTGTTTGTTAAAGCAATTTATGCGATTCTGTTGAATAAGACATAATTAATCGCAAAGTTCAATAATTTACTTCTGGTCGTTGAAAATGGACTTTACGCGATCTCGACTGTACACCCGGTGCAGTAGTGCCGGCTGAATGATTAACCTCACGTGGGAATAAAGACATCTGTCGTTGGTAAGCAGCTGCGGCTTGCACTGGCGGCAATAGGATAATTGAACAAACCGTCCGCAGAGTAAGCCAGAATGCACCTTGTTTATTTGACGATCAGTGGGCTTTGAACAGAAGTTTGTCGTCATACAAAAATCGGCAAGTATTCAATACAGTACTAAGCATATTGTTGAACTTGGTTGAGTTAGTTTAGGTACTGTGGGCTTTTAGAAAGCCTTTTAGCCTAGAATGACTCACGGTTAAATCCCTACCATCCAAACAACCTCAGATTTTAGTTGGCATTCAAAGGCAGCTTTGGGTGATTGTAAGAATTTGCAGAAGTGCGAGGCGATGATGCAGTCATAACGTATAAAATGGTTGTCAGTAGCGGCTTGCAACTTAGGGAATTAGTGTTCAGCACAGCGAGGACTGCACCGTCGTCTGCATAGTTGACTGGAAACGCTGTCGCATACAGAACTGTATCGCAGTTAGTGGCTATCCTATATTCATAAGACTGTTAAGTCCTGTAACAGTCCGTCAACCCTAAATTCCTCAACGCTACTTCAAAATTTGTCTATTGGACGAGTGACCGATAGGATTGAAACTTAGGATTGAAACGTAATAAAGTTCCGCAGTTGAAATTCAAAAGGGGCCAACTGGAGAATCTATGGAATTGCGATAACTGCAGGCAATTTTGGGTGACTTTCAATCTGCACATAAAAACAAAATTCCCTACTACTAATCAGCAGTTGGAAATCAGATTACCCCAACATTAACAGTCAAAACATCAACGAAGTCGCTTTTAAAGGCTTTATTTCCCATTTTGTACCGATGTGACTCTGGTCAGTGTAACCTGACACCGCGAACTGGAATGTATTCGATCGTATTAATACATTGAAAGCAAGTCCCATATCAAATACCGATTCTTCATGAGATTACATTGTAATTTTTCGAGTTGAATCTCATCCGCATTTGATCGCAGCCTCCGCACTCAGGTAGACTTTCCAATCGGCCCCATTTGAATAGGAGCACTAGACTCAAATTTCGCTCTCATTAGAGCTCGTCAGTAATGTATATCGTTACGACGGGCGGGACTAGAACTCCGGCCACACTTGCATAAGACAGCCGTGTTGACCTCTGCACCCTTGACCTCGCATCGCTTAACTATTCATTTCTCACACTTTATTAATTACTACGTTGCTTCGTGCACTAAGGTGAAGATCAATAGCGACCAGAGATATAATGCTCACACACATGAACCAAAGCTAAAAATAAGTATGCGTAGGTATGGCCTGTGAAATCCCATCAACAACAAAGCTTGTGACAAGCAACGTTCATTCAGAAAACATGCATGCTGGCATCCTTTTCAGAAGAATGAAATTTATATTCCTATAAACCTTGAACATGAATTTATAGCCACGAGATTCTAACCATCCAATATTATACATATAACTAGAATACCACTCAAAAGTGATCACAGCTTTCGCATTCCCATAGGCTGTCCATTTAGTCGCCTCCAAAAAAAAACTACAATACAGTTTCGCTATTGTTAGAGCTATTCATGCAGCCATCGACTGGAGTTGACAGGACAGTTACAGTATCTTCTACTGAGGCTATCGGACAGTCTGAGTGTTATTCACAAGCGTAAGTGGTGGAGCCTTCGGGTACGATAATTAAGTCGTGCCTATTGTGAAGTCAATGGCGCAGCAGTTAACGCGGTTGCCTTATAAAATCGTAGTCGAAGTTCTAGTTCCGGCCGTGGCAGGGATATGTAATAATGAGGAGCTGTTCTAACAAGAGCGAAACTCAAATCTGGTGGTTCTTTCCGAAAGGGACCGACTGGAAAATCTATAGGATTTCGACAGCTGAGATCAGTCGTGGGTGATGTTCAATCCGTGTTCACAAAATGCCTTACTGCTTGCCGGCAATATTATTTAGTACTGATTACCTTCGTTGGAGTCGAGAATAAAGTTGTAGCTACAGGGTGTGCTGGCCCAGTACTAACCACAACTGAAACACCACGCTGTCCTGGATGTCTAACTACGATGGCACATGGTAAATACTCCTACTGTCGTTCATACATAATGATGACTGTTTTGCATAACACCAACGACAACTCGTGAGAGAAAATTTTGTCCACAAGTATAAATATCAACCTCATTGTGCTTGTTGAATAATGCTTAGATTCGCGAAAATCACTCAGAAGGCTGTGTTTTTTTCATCGTTTCCTTTCGACTGTGCTCAGCTCAATGGTATGTGCTCTTTTCAGGTAGGATATTTATTATTTCCAGCCATATATCATGAAGGACGTTGGTATTATTGAAAAATTATGAAAGACGGTCATCAATGGGCTGTAATGATAGCTATAAGTAGATACGTAACGCAAACCTGAACAATAGAAACTTCACTATGGATAGCGTAGGAGGTTTCGTTGTTTCCGATCGCTCCGGGTAACCATTTGACAAGAATAACGTGTACAGAAAAGACAACCTCTCGGAGGTCGTATATTGTTAACGTTCCACATATTTCTATCAGTCAAGCGGTTTGCAAGGAGCTATCTGTACACAAGGTTACAAAACACAATGGGAAGAAGGACAGGATATTATCAGAAGACACGACAGGATAGTGTACATTTGATTGTCATTCAAAGGTGATACGCTTACTGAAATAACAAAACTTTCTACGCTACTAAACTACTCGGATGACTTAATTCTTCTTCAGCATTGTCTCTAAGATTAAAAACAAGGTGTCTGTCTTTTGCTTTTTCTCTGTGTATTGCTTTTGTGAAATCTGTTAAGTAGGCCGTGCGATTAAACGGCTACATGAATGTATCCGTGATCGTTATTCGCATCAATAGTTGACTTACTAACACAGACACGGGTGCAATTGTGGTAAACGTTGTTGATTCTAATTACGACGTCAACCCAGTCAGGTGCTTTTATTAGATCTATCAGGTCGAGCGCAATCAATCCAAAACTAAGGTTCCAACTTTTGGCTACGGTTGAGAGTATCGGCTTTCGATGACATATTTCACTTGTATGCTCTTAGAGCAGTTGTAGTCACACTATCGCCTTGCATATCCCGCTTTCCAAACTATAACCGATTAAACTACCATGGTTTCAGAAGCGTCCTAAATGTGATATAACCTTAGGAGAACGTTGTCGTTTTCCATACCACTGGAATAGTTGACCTCATTTAGAATCATTGTGTGAACAGTTTATTCGGCTCTGATGATGAATAACCACAAATGTGCTAAGTTTCTTCACTGTGTTCTTCAAAACCATTATCCTATCAAGAAAATACAGTCCGATTGATTGTTACATTTAGATGTAGACCGAAAGAATTGCTAACACATGTCAATATCATAGTAATGTGAGGAAAGTTTGTATGGTTTGTATTTGTGTAAATCTTCGACTATTCGCCGGAAATAAAACAGCAATGGAAATCGGTAAAGTAAATTTGCATTATCTGTCCGGTAGCATACCGCTACATCTTGAGAAGTGTATATCGCAATTCGCAGTGCCTATAGGGTAAAACCCACAAACTATTTACAGGTAGATCAAAGAACAAGACCTCATATTGTAACCGCACATGTTAGTCAGATTAAAGTTCGCTACCGTAACAGACAAATTAACTGTCAATTCACTTTGTTTACACTAAGCGAGACGCATCTTTCCAATGAGAGTCGTCTCTGAGAAGCCTAATCACCGAATGTTATTGACCGCATGAACCATCCGATATGCCTCGACTGCGCACACTTATAATTTGGCGCGTAAACAATGAAGCTGTTTTTCAGTCACATAGGGTTGTGTAAATGTCGTCAATTTCTCAACTCCTTCCGAAGTGTGCTGAGTTATCTGATGAAATGGTCTTCTTTCCGTTCTACAGTTATAATTGATTGAGCATGCGTATCTCAGTTGGTACATACAATGTGATTTGGTCGGATGTGACAGTGCGTTGCTTGAATCAGAGACGCCAAAATCCTAGTGAAAAAATGACAGGCTTGACTGAGTATTAAATGCATGGTAATACGTAACTTAGTAGCCTGCCGAAGATATTGCTAACATTAGCTGTTTTGAAGAATTGGCTTGGGAAAACTTTCAGTTTACGTACACTGGTCACTTGCCTCAATTACCATACGACGTTTCGAGTGTTCCATGGTAAACCTAGAAGCGTGGCAGATTTCTTGATAATTTTCTTGAAACCAACGCGTATTCCGGTCTCAGTCAAGGTAGAGTACGCAGTTAAGGTCCTCAGGTCACCTTATATGGAACAGGAGTAGACCTCTTAAACATGCGGACAATGACCGTTTTACGTGTTCTTATCGTGCATTATCCTCCACACTGTGTTACTGCTGCGAAGAAAGTCATAAAGTATTGCCAGTCAGTATGGTTTTTCTGTTCACATGTCGTTAATTGCAATACACGTTTGCAAAGGTGTCATCGTAGACATCGTGCAAGCGCCTTGAATTCTGTCGTCATATGTTCATTGGAGAAAACATTGTTCACATGTTTTTTTGTTGTTGAAGAAAACTATTTCATAGGTTTAACATAAGTGGAATCCCAAGGGTTTAAGTTCACAATAAAATTATTTGAACGGAGTAGGTATAACAGAGGAAGTAAGCTGTGGAGTTAATGCGCTCACCCATCAGTCGTGAGCTTGAGAAAAGCATTTAAACTAAGGTAATAGAGCTTAGATAAAACGGTTAAAAAGTACCACTTCATTCATCAAGAGACACTGACCGACCATAGACCACAAATTCAGTTTTGCGCCATCGTAAACGGTCATTATAAATGCTCATAGTATATAAATTATTTTGCATGCAGAAGCCACCTAGACTGCCCGTTACAGCCGGTTCAGTGTGTTCAAAACAACTGACTATCAATCTTTACTTACAGAGAATTGAGTTGTGAGTATCCATTCCGATCCACATTGGCCTGTTTGATAAGCCTTTTCACTCAAGATTTGTTTTCACTTTCGAAACAGTCATACAATTTAGAGTGACTAAGTGGTATGAAATAAACGTGTACTCTCTTGTATGCCCTCTAGGTATTCTATTCAAGTGATTCGAAATGAGCTGAATGTTGCAAATGTACAAAGGTCCTCTCTGAAGACAATCAGGTAAACTCACCAGTGTTCACAGGCTTAACTGGCGTTCAATTAGCTGTGGACAATAGAATAACAATTTCCAAGCTAACATCATAAATATACGGGCCTGAAATTTACTTTTGGTCCAGAAGAGACAGACCTTAATCGAAGAACATAACTTAAGTTCAGTGTCATTTAGTAGGGTTGGTTAGACGTTAACTACACTAGGATAGAGGAACCGTGCCTATCCGTAAGTACTATTCAACGATAATGCATGTTTAGTCAGTTAGGATTTCTCGTGCTACTAGATGTTTTGGTCTTGAAATAATTCGTACTCATCAGTACAGGTTGACACTAGGAACACAAGTACGCATAAACCGAACAATTATATAGATATATATGATTTTATATTGAAAGCTCTCAAATATCTAGGGTTTGGGTAATGGTGATATTTTATAAAATAATGTAAGAATATTTACAGGGAAAAGATTATGAGACGAAAATACCGCAATACTTATAGATCGGTCATGGCAACATGGAAAGCACTGGGAAGAAAATATCACACACATTTATAGAGTCATAAGAGACTTTTGAAGTTAATCGAAAAATGATATGCTCTCAGGTTAAACGATTAATATTTCGGGCAATTGACTAGATGAAGCAAGGGGGAGTTAATCAGTTGGTAATCAATAATTAAAATCGAAGTAACTGTGTCAATATCCACCATGAAGGAAGGAATGACCAGTGGTAATGTTTTGGTGAACCGAACCAATTAGTTGATGCTCTGTTGCATAGGTCTCCGGAACAGGTAAAAACACAAGCACGGTAGATACGATCGTGATCCGGGAATGAAATGAAGCTACACTGAGATCCCATATTATAAGAGCTGCAAAACCGATTGACTCCAACAAAACCTGACAAAAAATTCCAAAGCAAGATGGTTTGCAGCTTTGATGATGTTCTGTTACATAACTGTAAAACGTTTTAAGAAATGAATTTTATAAACGGAATAAACTGCATCGACACTTCGGCTTTATGTATTTCTACTTGACAGTACTGGGAACGAGGTTCCTCTCTAAATATTCACTTGGTCGTTTGAACAGTTAAAATGTAAAACGTCATCGGACATCATTGTGCGATTACATTCTCCAAGTCGGCTTTCAAGCATAATGAAGGCTGATAAGGAATATATTAAAATTAACCTAAGGTCTTATGAAAAAAGTGAACAGAAGGATAATTTGATCCCGTGAAATCAGTAAATCTGTCGAACTCTTATTGAAAAGGATTGAGTTGGCTCGTTCTCTAACGTTGATGAGACGTTAGAGTATTCAGTGTTCCTAATGCTTATGTAGTGTTATATACATAACCGTTTGGGATAGTTATAAGTTTCTAATGGCTGACAATATTTGTGCTTTTTTCAATCATCACCCAAAGACACCGTTGACATTTGTCAGACCGTTCAAACAAAACATCGTGACAATGCAAAATTGCGCAGAATGGTTAATTCTCTCTTCTGTTTGTGAAAGTGTCGAACTATTTACTAGACCCCGCGTAACCCAAACATCGTGATAGCTTTGACCTCTCACTGACGGCCTCCGAACGGTTTCACAAAGACCAAACCAGTGACACTGACATTGTACAGCACCGTACTTGCCATTCGAATAATTTCTGCAAGTACAACGCTTTCCGAATCTCAGTAAGCTTTAGTGTTAATTTCATTTGCTCAATCTCTTCTTGTCTAGTGAAGCGTAGCCTCAGTTAAGTCAAACTTTATTGAACCATTAAATCACAATATCAACGAAACTAGCCACGTGATATCGTGGCCCAAACCGCCACTCATCTCATCAGTGAAATAAGGTAATTTAGTGAGAAAACTACCCGTGAGAAAATGGGCAAAAAGGCCAAGTAAAAAACTTGAGAGGTTGTCAGTGCAGCTGAGTAACTAAACGAAGCCCGTTGGTATTTGTGCTAAAGTTTTCAAATAGAAGTTCAAGTGCTCATGAGGCTAAGTAACAGGGAACAGTCATGGGCTTCACTTTTGTGATTACCTGATAATCTTGTGGTTTCCTCCTAATTACCGCCAATCGAGGTTAACAGTGGTTAACAATATGTGTTCAAATCACCTCAGATTGTGCAATTTGTTGGTAAAATCAACTGGTCTTTTGAGTGAATATTTGAGAAATATGCGTCAGCAAACGACTGCTTTGTTCACGTGACCATCCCAGTTGATGTGCACTAAGTGTAGAAAGCGGCGATTGCAAGTCCGTTCACATTTTAATTGCGAACAATAAGCACAACAGATGGGAGGCAGGTATTATGCACTGGTCTTTTCAAAAACGAATAGACGGCCTCGAGCGAGCATGAACACGTACATGGCTTTCTAAGCAAGCACATCTACCAATAATCTTATTTTCAATATCTCGCATTAAATAAAGCTGTGCACAGGACAGTCACATGAGCACATTCCAATACTAAACTGTAAAGTGTATACGGGAGTAAATGGTTGTGAGTAGCGTTGGTTGTAACGCTTGAAGGTTATCAGTTTCGATATTCGGTCCTTAGTACAATCAAAATTAGTGAGTCTTCTAACAGAATCTTTGCCAACATTATATGGAGTCCTTAGACTACCCTACATTATTTCGTCTACGACAAAGGAAAACAGTTTTGTAAAACCGGACATGCTTGATGCACACCGGTATTGTTGCTAACTCTGTTAGACAGCACTCCATAGGACTTAACCTTGGAAGTGGTATAAGAACTTAGTGTCAGTAGTGTGTTCACATACATATTTGATACACCTGTCCGTCTCACTTTCTATGAAAATGCACCTACATTCACAAAACTGAAATAAAAAGTGATTGTCGGATAGCTGTAGCTGTGACGCTAAACCAACATCTGAAGCCTGAACATTTTATCCACGCATCCAGTTCTCTAGACAACACCCTGGCTGCTGATCTCATGTGGTTACCTTTCGGACTGCAGCTAACCTACGAATTGGAATGAACAAAGGAGCCCTATTTATATATTGGGTCAAACTTGTTCCCCTATGTTTTTCTGAAGAGATCCTGATTGCGTGTGTTAACACAGTCCACAATGGTTGAAGCACTTACCCCGGATGCCCCTCGAGCGATTGCTGTACCAGCCATTTTGTACTGAGATAGCCAACAAGTAGATAAAACTTTGTGCTGGTCAAGCAACAACGTGGCCACGAAATATGAAGGCCCTAGTTGTTCTAATGAGTAGAGTGAGTAGATTTCGTCTGCATGGCTGGAGCCCTCGTGATAACTGAAATCGCTGACTAGAAACGCTATTTGAGATGAACGTGTGCTATGATCAATGGCTTACTTGCATTCACACCATTTTCAGTTCTTTTGTTTAGTCTTCTTTTATTAGTTTGTAATTTTCGGTAACGTCTTGTAGAATATCCCACGTCAATGTCGAAGTAAGCATCGCTCCAAGCTATAGTGCCTTCTGACCAGATTTAAGACTGTTGTGATGATTAGTCAAATTAATATTATCCGGTTATCCTCCTTGTTTAGTTCCAATGCAACAATTCGTTGCAAAACTCTACTATTTAGCTCATTTCCGCTGGTAACGTTGATAATTGGAAAAGAGGTTATCATTGATTTTGCTAGTTTGTACACCCGTATTATCTTCACCCAGTGATGGACAAGCGATCATTTTGTAGCAAAAATTTATTCATTAGAGCACAATCCTTGCTATCCGATTCGCACATTACCAGTCCACGCTCCCACTAGGGTTTGTGAACCTGAATTTCAGTCCCCAACGTAGCGACGGTTTCTACTTGCACGTAGTTTTGTGTTTATGGCTGACGCTATCTGCTGTTGGTTTTTTTGCTTGCCGTTTTTCGCTCGTTGATCCGATTTCGCTGAACGACACCCTGTCCGACCGTCCATGTTTTTCGCAATCCATTCGTTGTGAGTTTTGGCCATATCTCACCACCGCGTCGATATATTCCATCGAAAGTTGAGATAATCGCGGTTCTGACCTGGCCATCCACCGCAATTCGAGTAAACTTTAAGAAAGGTCCTATGGTATCCTCTATTAACTCAGTGTGTAGAGCAAACAACGGTGCACATGAAAAAGTGCGCACATTCTAACACACGTGTCGTTGTTATGTTTTATGTAGTCTTCGTGACGCTAGTGTTTCACATATTTCACAACGTAGATCCATCTTGATGGATTTTACATTTATACATTTAGACGTGGGTTTTCAGAGCACCAAGAAGGGTTAAACTCTTACTGCAGACCAAATTCCTTTTTACAATAATCACTTCCTTCTACCGTTTTCTGGTAGGTATTTCCTAGTGCCATTATCGTCAGCCTACGCAGTTCGATGTGCTCTCAATTTTGCGTTAACTGACATGCGACAGTTCCTCTTTCTGTTAAAAATATGAGGTATTTTGTGATTTTACTGGTCATGAAACGACTATAATTGAAATATCTTCGATTGTGTCATCTCACTGCACATTTCTGCTAACTTTTAGCCTAGTTAGTTTTAGTTAGGTAGTCAATTCATCATTTCAGCTGTGCACTCAATTCACAACTCACTCCACACCTCGTAAACTTGACGAGTCCTCCTTTGTTCACAGTTTTCTTGAGCCGACAGTAATGTGCGGGATCAGCGCAATAAATGCTTTTCGTCAGGTTGTTACAGTCTTTCACAGTGGGATAAAAACTGTGGCGAACTGAAGCTTCCACTAGTCTGCCTACAGTATAATATGTAAGACAATTCCGAGGCTTATAGCTACATGCTAAATCTAGTTTATCGTAGGGTTGTGTTTTGTATGCCATTCGACTGGTTGCTAGTATGTTATGTCAACATGTGGGGCGAGTCAAGATACCATCGTCGACAACCCGTCCCCAACGACTCTACTGAAATTTTCTGATGGTGTCGTTTATAGTAATAAACCAAGACACTCGTGTGTATTCCTTTTATTAGACATTCGGTCTCCACTTTTAATGACCACTTTTAATACGTCTGTTTCAACGTATATTTGTTAATAGAAATTCAGTGTTTCACGGGCTGCTCAGATTTTTGTATTTTTCGTAGATATCTTCAATATAATTGTGCATTGTTATTTCTATGTTATATATTTCATACCTCGAGTAGATTTTTTTATCTGATATCAATATTTGTTGTAATGACGATTCTTAATCATACTCCGTAAAACTATTCATTTGGTAACCGTACTTTTTACCCCGTTTTCGACGGAATAACCTTAACTCGTGAGCTGAGCAATCAAATGTTAGATTTGTGCTACGACAAACTGCTTTAGGGTCAACTCATTTTCGTCATGTTTTTGCATTGTTCCAGCCACAGGTTGTTGTCAAGATGGAATTCGCGAAGCCTTAGAAGCAGCTAAAGGTGACACTAATTAAAAGCATTGGTTTGTTTGGTCTCTAACACATCATTTATCTTTTAAATGTGACTGAATTCCGTGAACCTACACCATTGCATCTTCTTCGCTACATAAAATGGTTATCAGGCACGACACATTTAGAGGAGGTTTGTCTTGAAGAGAAGTGGCTTCAAAAATTGTTTGGGGTTGTGCAAAAATGGTTTTTCTTTCAGCCCCTAGCTACATTGGAACAAACAGACTAGCATAACCGGTCACATTTGGGAAGGTTATGACACGGCAGTTTTCTAACTCGTTTATAGTAGCCAGGGAACAGTTACAAACTTGTCCGCCCAAATCAACTGTCTACGTGAGTAGCTACATGCATTTAATGCTTCACCCTCGACTGTCCCACTAAACAACACAGCAGTCAACCCGGGTTGCATGTGCCTGAACTATCATCAATCGATCACTTCTGGTACAACGGGGAATTTAGCAAACAAGGCTGACGACGTTGACAGACTTGCGTTTTTGATCTTGTCAACAAACAGGGCAATCAGCGTCTTATGCAAAAGTTTCCGCTAATATGAGGAAAACTTAAAAACGGTTTCAAGTATTGGGCTTATAACAAACTCTTTAGTGTTCCCCGTAAGTTTGTACTTTATTGTCCCTCATTCGTTTTTGATTTAGGCCTTATTTCCTCAGGACCTTTAATTAAATATATGGACATAAGGGCCACTGAAGAGGTTGCTTTCTCAATTCCGTCACCCAATCCGACGAATCACCGAAAAGTCCAGACCTATTCACTTGAGATTTGTAAGGGTGGATGTTGACTGCAGATACGTGCTCCTGATAGTTAGGCCTAGTAAATTAAGTAAAACAAACTAAGTAAATGCATAAAATGAATGTGTACTGACTACAGTACCCCGATAACTCATCTATACTGCTAAAGCTACTTTCCGTATCTCATTTTATTCGGACATGGTCCACTTATGTGAGAACACATTTGTTCTATAAACTGCGAAGCTGTTTTCAATAGCCTTGCTCGCATTTCTTGTTATTAAGGGGTCTTATGGGTACCTTTATGAAGGAGTCAATGGATAATTTAGTGATTCATTTTTGCCCATTCAGAAAAATTTACCTGGTCCATGAGTAATATATTAGACGTCCAGTAAACTTCATAACCGACAATGTGAAGCAAGCCAACGCAGCTGCCCACACAACAAGTGGCTTTAGTTTGAAGTGAGGCTGTGTGTGGCAAACTGCACAGATAATCGGCAAGTGTACAAAAGTGTTTGTACAACTATTGTTGCACTATGAAGTAGCGTTTGCGCAGGTTTTTTCCTTCCGGTGGTGAATATTTAAGTCAAGTTAACTGGATAAATTCCTCTATGTACGCCGAGAGGTGAATTTTCAGCTTTAGATAAACCAATAATTGTCTGTTCAAATCAGTCAATCTGCGTCAATTTCAAAGTGTCGACGTGTAGATTTCTTAGTTGGAGCCTCTAAGATTGACAGTTGTTCAGAGGTTTAATGAAATTTTCTGAACCATATAAAAAGCAATCGATGGTGCGTCATATGTCACGTAATACAGAGAGTTGAAGCGGATTCTGTAGCGGTCTTTATCATCATTATCCCATGAGCTTTAATCAATGAGAGCTAATTCGTTCAATGTTTTTTCACGTTCTTCCTAAGTTTCTTCCAGTATGTTTGCCCATATCTCATGCGGTAATTGACGTAAACCATTTCTAACGGACTCTTAAAACATAGTTTGCTACAAGACGTCAAAACTGTAAAATTTCAGTTGAATTTACGGCCGTCATCTCGAAGGCTTTACTCAATGAACGCCACTTTGTTCACATTATTTGTGCGCTGTTTACGAGTTTGTTCTAGTATGGATGTTATTACATTTGTGTTTCAAAAACTTCGTTTTTAAAGGTGTTGACTATTTTTGCTTGACGGATGCTGACCGTGTTAAATCCATTTTGAGGGGGCTGTTGTCGACTCTGCCGTATTATTTGTCATAGGCCTTCCATATAAAATCATTGAAACGATTGTTTTTTATAATCAAAATGTACTTATAAAATTCATTGATACAACTAGGGGTTTCCTCGCTAAGACAACAATCTCAGCTGTACGCTTACGTAATGTTTCCTTTGAACTGTGCAAACAGTTTGCCATCGAGGTCACTACGGTTATCCCACTTGGTGCCGACTACACGATATTATATTGTGAAAGTCGAACCTGTGATCTGTCTCGACGATTCTGCTTCCTTATCTATTTTTATTAGTCTAGCTGTTAACTAGTAGCTTCCGTCGCGCAGCTAAAAATAAAATTCACTCTGTGCCTCACCAAATTTCCACAGCCCGTAACAATACACGGGGTCGGCATGCTTAATCCAAGTTTCCCTTGAATTACCTGTTTTGATAAGCAGAAGAAGCAGGTTGGGTATTATATTGTCGCACCCCAGCAAACAAAACGGAATTCTCTAGGAGTCGGAACGTGTCTAGCCACCAGTCGGACCGGATAGTACTACTCTAACGGCTAGTGAATCCATGAGATTCAAATATTCAACCAGAGTCTATTGCTTGCATTTTGGTATAAGCAGTTGTTCGTCTCTGTCCGAGCTCAACGTACGAACACTTATGTATATGCCAGTTCGGTTTATCTAGGAGTTTTCAACGGCTTATGAACAAGAAGTACCTACTTAATGTCTGAGGATTTGTTCAAGCAATTTGGCTGTCCTTCTTTCGGCACTAATTCTCCGCTACTGAAAAATGGACCGTTTTCTTTGGTAGGCTTCCGAACAGATTCTTTTTCGACCGTTCCGTGGGACACTCATAGGACACTCATGGGACGGTCGACCGTCCTATGAGCGTCCCATGTGCTGACTGGGTACTTAGAGGCAGCAGTTTTTAACAACGCAATCTCGCCCGATCAAGCACTATTACGCCAGTTGTTGGCCAGGCCTCCAACTGAAATCGTTGTGAATTTACGAAGCTTAAGTTTCGCGATATCGAACTAAACCAAGCGGTACAAGGTAAGCATGAAAACCTGAAAGCAAGCGGTTATTAATCGTGTCACATCCACTGGATTGGAGCAGTTATAACTGCTCATGGTAAACAATTGTTTACCATGACCTGCATGCATCCTAGACTCATTAAAGCGTCCACATCGACAGAAAACGCGGTCTGGTCAATCTCCAGATCACACCAGTCAAACATCAGGACGTCAACAGGTTCAGGCCTTCATGAAGTCCTCGATCGATTTGCAATTAAAATATATAGCCAACCACCTTCTGAACGGTGAAGGTGATCTCATATGCGTGACAGATTACAACCTCAACAGCACAAAAGTCCACTTACCTCCGTAAGTGCCGGTCGTCTTTATGCAATATTTCGAACCAGCTACGTTACATAACGTCGGACGCAGTGAAGTACTCGTGATGTCAACTATGTCCAAACAGTCATGGTTAATAGAGGAATTGCAGACGTAACAATACTTGCAATTCACTTTGATCACTAAACAAAGCAAGTAAAATTTATCGTATATAAATTTTACCTAACAAGATGAACAAAACAACGAACTCAAGCATTGCGGGGCTTTATAAGATGTCATAAATAGTATGGTAAAACACAGCGTCGTTCATTCACAAAGAAAAAGCGCAGTTATTCAATAATTGCCTGATATTTCGAATCATCGAGCTCCTTAGAACAGTACAATGATTGATTTAATCGATTTGTTCGATAACTGAACTCACTGTACCTTTTGGTTATTCGTGATTGTGCATTATACACAGTATTTTTCCTTATGTTCACCAACCGACGGTACTCCGCTATTTCACATCAACGTCTTCGCATCGCATGTTGCATGTTCTGGTTGGGTTAAGTAACCTTGCCTCACGATATAAAATCTATTGTGACGTGCAGTCAGTACCAGCGAACCCGAACGGGTTGAATTTGAATGGTGTGACGCACCGTGCTGCCGTTTGTTTGCGCCAGTTTTGTATTCGATTGTGTAAACCGTGGGCATGTCTTACTGGGCTTCCGGCTCACGCTTTTTTCCAGTGTCTCCCTTCACATGACTATCGTTGGAACCCTTAGTTCAGAAGAATGCTGTCCCCCGGTGTCTCCACTTTGCTCAAAGTTGGTTTACGAGTGTAACGGGTACACGACGCCAGAACGTCTGGCTGCCTGTTACAATTGTGTGACAGTGTACTGCTGTCCTGTTAATGGAATTTTCATTTTCGTTTGTGTAAGTCGTGTGCATGGCTTACTGGATCTCAGACACATGTTTGTTTGTAACGTTTTCTTTCATATGATTGTTGCTGGAACCCCTTATTTAGAAAACCGTCGTACCCTGGTGTCTCCAAATAGCCCAAGAGTTGGTTCGCACTCAGAAAACCGGAGCAAAGACTGTTGGCTTCTATGTTACGCCGTGCACTCCCGATTGCTGTGTTAACAATGTGGCAAGTCAATTGACGATCCTTCAGGTCTGTCCTTCTGAGAGCGTCGTCGCTGCACCTACCGCTATTCCAAGTAAAACTCGTAGACAGTCTTTCTTCTCAGATACTGGTGACTCGAAATTTTGTGGCTGTCACTACTTGTACCTCATTCTGTTAATCTCACGTAACTGATATATCAGACCGCACAGTGCACTTCTGTTTGACTTGATACGAAATGGACAGAACACTTTCGAGTGAGACTCTGGTATGCCCACAAAATGAAGTGGTTTGGTATTTCTAACCTAGTGATTGACTGGGTAGAGGATTTCCTACACAACAGGGATTTTAAAGTTAAGGTTGGAAACGGATTCTCTGAGGTGGGCACAGCCCATAGTTGCGTCCCTCAAGGATCCGTTTTGGGTCCTCTCCTGTTCCTGCTGTTCATAAATGATCTAGTAAGCGGGCTTAGCAACCCGTGCTTCGTATTTGCGGATGATGTTAAGATAGCAGGGTCTACAAATCGTGCCGCATTAGCGCAGGATCTGAAGGCA
>LUCH01001738.1:94315-107154 GCA_013368495.1 Paragonimus heterotremus
GCTTCAAGTGGGACAGTCGCAGCTCTGGGTGTTGTTCTGTGACATTCCGGTGCAAATATTCTGGGCGCTCGATTGGCGACAGCCATTTCGTCCTGTGCAAATTGAACTTGAACTCGAACTTGAACTAGTTCCACCTTCTACGATCGGTGATTAGCACCTACCCAAAACACTTCACTTTCGGTCAGATATTCAGCTCCTACGCTTTGTACCACCAACTACGCGTGGGGCGCTCCAAATATTTTCACGATACCATTGGACGTTTTGTGGCCATCGTTGGTGAGTACAATTCTCGACTTCACTCGTTATTTTGTATCGAGGTTTATTGCAGTTGATTCCTTTTTCCCCCTAAACTTGTGAACATCTCCCGGCAGTCCACCCCTAAGTTAACCGTAGCTTACTCCAGCTCGGCAACCTGTCAGTTGTACTCGTTTATACAGCTGTTACTAACATCCTAGTGAGGTGCGTTTACATTTACTCAAGCTATTCAGTTCTTCATGTTTTTCCAGTAGACCTGGTTCATCCATGCCGATGACTTGTAACATTCGCCGCGAATCTAAAAGAACATCTCGCCCCGTGCCTCGCTAGCTTGATACACTTCCTCTGTCAGTTTCAGTCTCCGGTGTCTATGGCAATACACCACGTCGACCGAGTGAACTTTAGTTTTCTTTGTCGTACGCGTTTCCACAGTGAGAAGCAGGCGACGTTGTTTTGCTGAGTCGTTTCAATAACATCCGCCGACCTGACAGTGATAAAAATGAATTTCACTTCACCTTATTCGTGATGGAACGATGTGCACGTAGCAGTTGTTGGTCATCTGGAACAATGGGAGACCGAAGGTAACATCACTCATTAGTATTCACTTCATCTCATGCATTTAATAGAAGTTTTGGATTTAGACTGCTTCACATTGAACACCACCCACAATTGAAGGCAGCCTCTGCACTCAGGAAAGCTTTCTGGTTGGCCCATTTCAAAAGATAGTACTAGACCAGAGTTTCGCTGACATTAGAGCTCAACGATAGTGCCCTAGTTAGAGCGGAACTCGAGTCTAATGCCTCGTCTGAAGTGGGATAGTCAGAAAACCCGTCTAAATATGGAAACTGCTGTCAGGTTTCAGTGGTGTTCACGTTGAAACGACCCGAATCTCCACACTTCTATCAAACATTCATTTCCCTCTCGAAACGGTTGAGCAAGTTGATTACTATTTACACGAGGTATTGGTTGAGCCTCTGCGTATGATGATACGGATTATCACTCTGGTGTCCGGACGTGAAAGTCGGAATGCAAGTTAAGGTCCAGAGGAGGATATGCACTACTGATGAGCACCGATGCGAGCGGAGCTCAAGTTTAGTGCCTCGATTAGAAGTAGGTTATTCGATAGGCTTATATGACTGTGAACGATGCGACCAAGTGTGGGAAGTGTTCAACTCGACAAAATCCTGTTCGTTGTGGAGAGCCCGCTTTATTACTTGGATGTGCCCACTGAACGCATCTTTCTCGATTGTATAAGCCATTGTTGTTTTTACCGACAGTGCAAACATTTGGAGTGGTTTCTCCCTGCTCCTCAGTCCAAACAGATTCACAATTTCTGGTGCTGAATTTGCAAACATTTTCGCAGAGTTACAAAGCAATACTTTTGCATCCCGCCCCAAAACCCCACATCAGCCAAGCGATCAGCGAGATTTTCAACTTTTTGACGTTCTCCAGCAGTCGACGAAGTCCCGCGCTGGAATATGCTCAATTCCTCGCCAGATCATGGAAATTCCCGTCCTCCCTCGCCAAAACTGAATAATTTCCGGATTTTTCCGGCTGAAGTTACATCAAATAGCGGCGGAATCTATCGAAGATGCATTTGCATGTCTCGTATCGGCTGTAGAGTGTACATAGGCTGACGTGGGACATCGTGCCTACTTATTGGCTACTGCATGGCGTAAACCGGAGTGTACGTGTGGTGGTCGTGAGATAACCGGTTACCGCGCAATATGTCCGAAAGAGTGGACCTCAGCAAGGTTTTCAGTGCCAAATTTCCGGAGGGTTTTCGTTGTGACGCCTTTGCAGAATTCGATAGGCGGTTGCGAATGTTTCAAAGGGAGACAGGGACAAGTTGCGTCCAAAGAAATTGTGTCACACGTGCTCAGTACTTCCGG
The DNA here is from genome assembly GCA_013368495.1 of Paragonimus heterotremus. Taxonomy (NCBI): domain Eukaryota; kingdom Metazoa; phylum Platyhelminthes; class Trematoda; order Plagiorchiida; family Troglotrematidae; genus Paragonimus; species Paragonimus heterotremus. The sequence continues at coordinate 96,463 of LUCH01001738.1, forward strand.
ACCTCTGGGAAAGAAATTCCGGAATGTGCAATGTGCAAACAGTGCTACCTTTTTTGTGTGCACTGTGCAAGGAAGAGCAGACAAACTGAGAGTGTTAATCACAGGTGAGTTCGTCGTGTGTTGTCCTTATTATATGCTGTTGCAGGTTTCAGGACTTTCAGTGTCCCTCCGTCATCCATGTATCATACAAGGACGGAGGTCTGCGTGTATCATACAGTTACCTGGTCCACAATCAGCGGACAGTGTTCGCTGACCCCGGTTGTTTATCCAGACAACCGTACACTGGAATGTACTGCAAAGGAAGCAGTGTGGGCTCTAAAACGGTTTCCGTAAGACGCAGAAAGTAATCCATTACGTCAGACGTGAATATAATGTGGTGATGAATCGTGGCTATGTGAGGTTGTTAAGGAGAACGGTTGCGGGACCATCCCGACTGCGACCTGGAGAGTATACGGAAGATTTTAGAACCTTTTTGACCACAGTATTTGAAAACGGACGTTAAAGGTAGACTGTTGGTATTATCATTCAAGACGGAAAGGCTTCAGGGATTGTACTTGCATTGTGAGACCGTAATAATGGCTGATTCAGCGGCGGATTGCAACAAAGGTGCGTTTCACTTATGGCATGTTGCTGTTACAGATTGTAATGGTAAAAGTAGAAGTGTGTTCTACAGTTTCTTTTCAAACGCTAGTTTTTTTTTGTTAAAATGTCATCCTGGACAGCTTTGATCAGCCGACGCCAACAAGAGCCCTTCAGACGACTGTGGTGGACAGGCATCCGGCAGAACAAAGATGCTTACGAGAATATTTTCTAAATGCTGAAAGTTTGTTCTGTGCACTTCATATGAAAGAGGATATGGTTGACAGATGCAGGCGGCTGAAGGGAATCTCCTCAGAGGAGAAGAAATATCTGGTTGGGGAAATGAGCGACCTGCCGTATTGCAGGTTCGAAGGGGAGTTCAATGGTGTAATTAGTAGTATTAATAATCGTAACCGGGAGCTTGGTGAGTAATTGCATACTCGTCTGCTGCCTGTCAAAGAACACTGGGCCACGTATGCAAGACGTGGTATTGTACACTACGGGAACGGAACAAATAATCGGGTGGAGGCGGCTAATGGATATGTTGGGGGCAATCTGTCCCCAAAGCCAACAATGTTTGGTCAGGTCAAGGAAATACTCAATCGCAACGAGTACCTAGAAATGAAATTCAGAAGGATGGTAACCGTTCCTTTAGTTAGGGGTCAACATTCTAGATGCATTATGGAGCTGCGTGTAACAGGTAGACAGTGAGTATCTGTGTTACCTTTTAGTTAGAAAATATTTTGTAGCTATTGAATTGGCTGTAATTTTGTAACAGGTCGCAGTTCCTAAAATCTTGGAATCCTGTTTCCCGAAATTTTTTTGTTTCAATCTTCCGAAGACGTAAGCAAGGAATTTGCGATAGTTCAATGGCATAGGTATTAATGGAAAAATAACGCAGAGTCGCATTTTTCGCTATTTCGGAGAATGGAAGCTAAAATATAATGAAAAACGATGGCACAGACGTGGAAAGACATGCTTTTATTTGAATTTGGACGCAATTAAACAGGTAGGCGTAATTATGAGTTCAACAATCAAACTGTTATTGAAACATGAATACTAGGCTTTCTATGATAATACAAACATCGGGAATGCCTATAAACCTACGTCAACGTAGGACAATGTTAAAAACTGGGCAAGTGTGTCGTGTTTTATCAGTTATATTCGCCATGCTTTAACATTCGTTACACCTCTGTTGTTAACTTTTCCATGAAATTAGGATGTACGCTGGAATGAAGGCGAGATGACGTGTAGAAAAAATGCCAATGAAAAACACCCCATTGGGAAAGATTGCGACACTTATAACGGCAGTTGTATAGATCGCCCGTATTGTGCTTCAAGGCCGAGACGACCCAAATAGTACGCCCCATATGGCCCCTTAGGTGACCCTAGGGGGATTTTGGGGACTGGCCTTTGATAAAAATGGGGTTCCACCGATGGGCCCCCAGTGGGACCCATGGGGGCAAAATGGGGGCTGGCCGCAAAATCGTTTTACTGTGTGAAAGCCCACCTACGCATCCAATTTCCCCCACCTACTATCTATACTTTTAGATCTTATCATATTATTGTTCGACCCTATCCACATTGCTTTCTAATCTACTGGACGACGTTACAAGAGAAGAATACAAGCAACAATGAAACGTTGCAAATGCATGCACATTTACCGTCCATAATCGTAAATGCACAACACGATTGTTCGGATCAGTACACTGGTTTCTTCCCATACAACTGGTTGACAATTCAAGTCAAATCTTCGTTCACTGACCTTCATTTTCCATATGGATGGCTTGTCTTCGAAGAGTACCTACAAGGCAATGGATGAGGTATTGCAAATGAGGACGTCAGTGAAGCAGATTAACACGGTGTTGCTGTTTGTGTGGATAAAAATGCCTAAACAAGCAGTCGTAGGGATTGCGCAACAAGCGATAGTTAATGTTCGAAAGGCTACTTATGGTTGTTGTGCCATACTAGGTATCACGCAATTAACAAGTTGATGCAGTTTGCAAACGAAAGTACACAGTTATAGATAATAATCTGTCTTAATTGATTTGCAGACTTGTTATTAATGTACACGTTTTCCATTGATCTGAAGTGTGCGATGAAAAGAAGTGTGATAATAATAATAATAATGGTATATTTCTCAACGCACCTGACACATACTATAACGATGTACAGTATTATGTACTACATGTGACCCTCGCTCGTAATTTCTGTTGCGTGTTGTTAAGATCCCTGTTCTATGGTGGAAATGGTTATGCTGCTTACGAATCTGGAAGCCGATACTTAAATATATGCATATGTTTGCCCAAAAACACCAGTGACCTATAACATAGTCTTCTATTGTCCATTGAATATATGCAAAATATGTACAAAAACCTTATCCGTTGCATGAGGAATACAGGGTCATTCACCGACGATACGAATAATGCGTTTCGTACAGGTGATTGGAAAAGCGGGGGTAGCAAGATAGACAGGCAGATCACTGGAATCTCGATGAGGATCGGAAAATGGGGACAGTTCACGAAATCGCTTACATGAGAATGTAGCGAATGTAAACACCATACAAAACTTAGGTGTGAATACAAAGCTAAATGTGATGAAAACGAAAGCAACTGACTCACTATAGTTCGTAAAGGTGGTTTGTTTGGGGTTTCACTACAGTGAACGAAGACTTCCAAAAGATGCCATCTATCGTGTTGCTCCATAGAGATTTTGGGTTCAAATCAGAGATATTGGTGACGATAGATAAATCCGGAGATGTGCTGAAATGAATGGTCAACTGCCTTGGCCTTTAACTCTCCATAGATCAGTACACAAACGACAATAAACGCAGGAAGAAGGTAGGACTCGCGACGTTAGAGGAAGATTTTGTGTTACTGATTCACTCGATTCACGTTGATTCAACATCAAGTGTACATGTGAATTTGAGGAGAGCGGAAGGTGTGGAGAACAATAAAAAGGATGGGGTTCAAAATACCGTACAAAGCGCAACGAAGCGAAATTACGTTGCATGAACCTCGTGCACTTTCGGTAAATAGTTGACACCGAACGGCGATCTTTTATTTTCTGTTGAACATAATGAATATTGCGCAAAAACACGACGAGACCAAAAAACAGACCAACGCAACCTACCGCGTTCTAAGTCAAACCAATCTGAGCATAATAATTCATGATCGTTTAGTGCATTAAAACAAGACGAGGAAGTGAGACATGATAACGTGTAGGCACTAGCGTCAACAACAGAAGTGTAGACGTTGCAAGAAGTATACAGCACAGGATAATGTCTTGTACTTACCATGAAAGACCCACTTATACACAAAGCCCGCATTTTGCCCTTTTAAAGATGGGGCTGGTGTTGCCTGGGAAGTTTGAGACGGCTATTTAGACGCGAAAAGAGATTCTCCAAATTTTTCACAAAGTATTAAAATGCATATTACGGGATAAGTAAACAGATTCTATCGAGTAAAATTGTGCTGCAACGAGAGAAATCAGCTATACATGAAAATTGTCCGTATTCGTACTTCTGTTGAGAAAAATGTCGCCATTTTTTCAACAAAAGCATCATGTTGGCCTTCATAATCGGTTGTACGGTCTGAAAATGATTCAATGACAGTTTTCGCGGTGGAACACATATTCCCGTCCTGCAGAAACCCTCAGTTTCGTGTGGTTTTGGAGATGTAGTTGAATTTGTAATTCCCGACTGCATTGCGTCTGCATTGAATTGTGCACGAAATATCACAGTAATTCCTAATTGGAGCTATGCTGCCACGGTCGTTGGTTAATGGTTCACCTGAACTATAGATTCAGCTTGGTTCCCTTAGAGCACTTTCGGTGGATGGGGGTCTACGTTATTACATGGTTGCTCCTACCAACACAATGGTGTAAACATGGGTAACACATCCCACTCTATCACTAACATCGTGTGTATTGTTCTGCTTTTTGCTTACTAACCATGCTTGAGTGTAACTTGCCATGCGTGCGTGAGTCACTGCTGACTTTTCTGCGAGACAATGACTAACTTTGATGCTCGTTAGCTATCCGACGAAAACATCTATTTCCACTCCTACCATTTCCGCTACAACCCTTCGGTGTTCATATCATGAACGCTTATGATTCCGATGAATGTTTGTCCATGGTTTCGCCGGCTGCGGAACTCACTAACGACTGCCAGTGTGTTATCTCATTTTTCGGCCTTAACTGGAGGAGATCATTATAACTTACCCCCAACGGTCTAAATACACGTTCATTCTGATTTCTCCCGTGTTCTACCTAACGTCGTCGATCACAGCTTAAGTTATCTGAATGGGGGAGCTAATAGTGTTAACGCATATTACATGCTTAGGCGTTGAGCATAGCTCAGGTGAACTGGACGGAGCAGCTACTGGTGTGAACGCAAAACATGTAAGATACTACGTAATCTGCGATGATCGGGCTGTCGCAGTAACTGCAGTAAGCTCAATATCTGAATGTGGTGCCACGGATTCCGTCGGAAGATAGTTTATTTCTACTGTTCTGCATTTTCCAAAACTGGATTTAGGGCGCGAGTTTTACAAAAAACTATCGGCGGAAATGTGAACCGTGTAAGCGACATTATTCCGTATGAAAAGATTACATAACTGGAAATATCCGTTTTACGTTAGAGGAAGTATGCACAGTTTTGCTACACTGGGCGTTCAAAAATAGCATAATATCCACAGCGTTCATAGTGGTTTGCCTTGGGAACAGACGAAATACAGTCAACTTGTTATTCCTTACCGGAAGACATGTTCGAGTAAGCCGATTATATTATTCAATTCTTTCGCTTCAAGTCGACCAACATAATGATCATGGGCGAATAGAGAACCCGTAGAACTTTCGATGAAATAGCTCATCACGAGCAGTGAACGATCAATCATTCAAAACATCTTGTGGGTCCTGAGAACAACACGAAGCACTCGAAAAATCTGAAAAATCTTTGGTCCTTTGCTAAAGAACGGTCTCATGCAATATCTGAATCAAACAAACGGCAGTTCCAGTCACACCTTCAGATCTGTCGGCGAAAACGAAATCCTGGAAACACGACGATCAAACTACTGTTCACCTTGTTTCATACAAGCATTTTGTTAAGTATGCAATATACGTCGACATCATTGCACGCGTTGGTTAGTCCGATTTATATTCCTTGCGCTGAGATTGTTAGCTGCTCCGTCCGGTTGATTTAAGCCGTGATCAACGCCTAATTGTGCCAAACTCATTCACCTTAATAGCTGCTCCGTCCAGTTGACTTAAAACATACCAAAATGTATTCCATGTTCACACAACTATAATTGCTTCACCCATTTGTCTTACCTTACGAGTCAAACCAAACCGTGTCTCAGGCTTAGACGCATAACTGCTCCGTCCATCTGCCCTACCTTACGAGTTAAGCCACACGCATAGGTGGACGAGTGAAGTCACTAGGGACGAAAACGTGGGAGTAGAATCTTGAATTACGTATCTGATAAGTGTGGATAAATCTACAAATATCCTCTGCTTTTTTCCATCACATAATGTAACCCTCGGCTTTCATATGTAGTGGAAGTCCTTCCGGATGATTGAAGCCATGTATCACCTCGCATCTGATATCTGCAAGAAGTCCGTGTATGCATATATGAAAGAATTTACTTTCTTCAATTATGTCAAAATGATGATCGTCCCAGGTGATGTTTATTCGCAACTTCTTCGGCCCGTATGCAACCGGTACACTGTTAACGGACCAGTCTAAGTCGTCATCCGTTGTGGTTAGCTTATGAGACCTGCTTCCCATAATCACCGGGGAGGTGCAAACAACAGTTGAAGTAGAAGGAACTGACGAAACTAAGGATTCAAAACGTGAACTTGCCAGGCGAACGAGGCTGAAGCTGCTTGCCACAGAATGTACATTCGTTTATGTCTGCCATTTGGACACATTTGGAGTGAAAGATCAGCTGATCGACGTCACAGTAAACGCTGTCCATCTGTACGGGGTCACCGCGGTGTCCACACGACAATCCTGTTGCAGGCGTCTTCACCAACCTCTGTTGCATACCGCTGACGGCTGAGCACACGGGGAAGTCGTATAAAGGTAGGCCAGTCTTTGCACGTTCAACTACCTTACTAGCAAAGCAGAGCTGCGGGCCTACCAACCGTCGATTTGGCAAGCTGTACTCTGCCAGCCACCGCTCGTGAATGGGGATGTGACCTCTGTACACGGAAATGGAAACTATAACAGACTCCACCGTGCGGATGGAGATGTTTCCGAAACACCGACAGATAGTGCGTGCATTGCAGGGTAAAAAGTACATCCACATGTGCTCCCTACGCTAAACACGGCGAAAGCGCCACTATCCTGTTGCACACGGAGCTGCCATGTTCAAGGTCGTTACTGGAAAACTGCTTACCTTGCGCTCAGATGTTGTTTCGAAAGGGAGTCGTGGAGTCCGTCCCTTCAGGTGTTTTTAGGCAAGGTGACCTGCAAATCTGGTCATTCCGTGAAGAGTGTTCTTCACGTACCAGTCACCATCCACAACCTCACAACGGTTGCAGCAAAGGTCGTCTGTATTTCGTACTCTCGCAGCAGCCACTCGCTGTGGACCCATATTTTCTGAATGGCTACGGCAAGAAGCCTTCTGGGTGCGTTCTCTTCTTCAACCGTCCGCCTGCGTTTTCCAGCATATTATTCGTTCGATTGCCAAAGTGGACAACATCGCTTTGCACATGAATGACCCACTACGGTTTGGTGTACAGCCAATTACACAACAAATAATTAAAAAACTTCCTATCCGTTCGGCTGATGATATACAGATCACGCTTGAACTCACGGTAAACAATGTAACTTATTCCTCCTCACTGTCTGCCGTAATCATTCGGTGGAAAAGAAGGCGACTGAGAAGAGAGTTCGTCTTTTAACAAATATGACGGACGAACTTTACCCACTCACATGCATACGTACGGCACCACGTACATGACAGTAACACAACAGTATGTCGTAGCCGAACACCACGTGCTGCCCTCATTTGCGCAGCTATCTTATCCCTGACAACGCTTTTCACTGCCGTCTGCTCCCCCACCATTTCTCGATAAATTTCGGAACGTCTACTTGGTGAATCATACTTCTTACTACGAGCGTACGCGTATATCACGGATCGGTTATGTCCCATACCGTCTGTTACGAAGAACCGATATAACTTCCAGCTTCGAATGTGTGAGGAAATATACAATGACATACGTGTGCCTGTTTATCCCGTGGGTGGCATCAACATTCATCACATGTAGAAAAAGTCGGAAAATAATAATAATAATAATAATAATAATAATAATAACAATAATAATAATAATGATAATACTAATATATTTTTCAACGCATCGGTGGGAAACACGCTCAGATAAGCGTGATCAGTACGCAGATTTTAACGTGAAACGCATACCGTACACATAATTGTTAATTGTACAATACACCAATAATGGGAATAAATTCATAAAACGGACACAATATTACAGGAAAATTCTAGTTTTTGGAGAGGCAGTTGGCTTGCTTGCTTCTAGAACGACGGTTCTCAGAAGTTTTAATGTTCGACAAAAAATGCTGAGTAATTACATCAATTTTTGCTTCACAAGGTTAACGTTGGCCCTATGTTCAAGGTCATGCCAGAAAAGAGATTTTTCAGGATAGAAAATATGAACGGTCGAGGAATTTTGCCAACATTCGACGTAGACGGTTCCGGAAAAGTTTGTAGAAACTTTTGTGATGGTGAAGGAAGATAGGAGAATCCCAGTTTTTCAGAGGAATGGACGATCTTCTGGTCCGGACTCAGTTATTTCCTTGAAATCGAAGGATTTTCACAGGCCTCGCTAATTGTCCAACCAGTACGAGATTTTGGTTTCCCAAATGTTATGGAGGGTTGTCCTGCGTTAGAATTTATCAAGAATGGAAAGCAGAATTACATGATAAACAAAAGAACGTAAAATGATCATGTGAAGTATGACGAATAATGGAATATGATATTTTCTGACCAAATCTTTTATATAAAATTTATAATTTTGTGTTAGTTAATAAAATATATATCTCTAACAAACAATTGTTATGGTATAACGCGAAAAGTGATCGATTCACAGATTTTCCTAGTATATGACTACAGCCGAATTCCGATGTCGATTTAGTATGTACGGCGGTTATGTAGAATGGAAATGATGTTTGGCAACACTGGAAGATTATCAGGTCGTCTGTTAGAATAGGAAGAGGGAAATGTTTATGTGTAATGTTATGAGGCGAACACGTTTTAACTTGCACAGCTATTGCACACTGGTTAACAGCTATACAAAACTGATAATCGTTAAGTAGCGAGTAAGAGTGCACCAGGGTGTTTTGGTTACTACTAACGGGGATGTTTGAGATGCCACCATATGTTGGCTATGGTTTTTTTATGCAGCTGCAATTTTTCGGCAGAGCTGTGTACAAGATCTATCCTACTGGATAAATAACAAGTTTCGTAATTGAGGAACTCCTTAAACGACGAAGCTGATAGCTTTGATCAGTACGAAGTGTGTGTGGCGTTACATCATGTGGCATAGGTTCACACTCAGGTGTTATTAGATTAGATCAGTTGTTTAGATATTATAAGGTCCGTTTTCAAAGATATCGTCTTCAGGCAGGCAGAGTTTGAAAATCGACATTACGTTCTTTAATGTCAGGAAAGTTTCTAAGATTCGTTTGAATTGATGTATATTATAACTGGCTCTAATTGCATGTGGGAGTTTTTTCCACATGTAGGTATATTTCGCTGGGAAAAATCTGAGCGGAGTTTTATACGGGATTTAAGGGTTGTCAAAGTGAACTCTTAGTTCCTGATTTTGTAGTTTCAGCTATGCTGAAGGCTAATCCCGAGTTCGATGGTAAATTTATTGCTATAAACTAGATTATACATGGGCGCAAGGTTCAGCTTGAGGCGCCGTAGTCAAAGAGGATCCAGTTCAAGCATTTGAAAGCGTTTTCTGTAGTTCAAAGAAGACGGATAACCCACTAAACTCTTCGTAAACGCACGTTGGAGACTTTCCAGAGCTAGCCTATCTGACTTCGGCAAGTGACTATATATGAACGTGCAGTACTCAAGTTGGGGTCATATGCACAGCTTATAAAGGTGCAGCCGAGCTGCAGGAAGGAAGAATGAGTGCTGAATTTATCCAATCGTTCGTCTAGTTTTAGCTACTAGGAAGGATATATGTTCTGCAAAATTGAATGAGTTTGACTAAGGTACACCTGGGTCGCGGACCGAGTTGGCAGTTGAAATACCATGACCATCCAGCCTTATGAAGTCCTCAGGTAAATGACAACCGTGTGCGACAATGGTGGATTTATCGGCTGAGAATTTCATCAACCATGTTTGACGCCAAGACTCTAGTGACATGAAGTCCTCCGGTATATTTCCTGAAGAAGAATGGAGGTCGCTAGGAGGGAAAGTATATACAAGTTTGATGTCGTCAGCGAATAGGAGTAGTTTGCCATGGTTGATAACTTCACATATGACATCTGTATACATAAGAAAGAGCAGCGGTCCCAGGACGCTTCCTTGAATCACTCCACTGGTGACTGGTCTGGGCGTTGAGCTGTTATTTCCTATTTTCACTGTTTGTGTGCGGTCCACAAGGTATGAGGCAAACCAGCTGAGTAATGGGTCACGTATACCGAAAGATGCAATTTTGACCAGAAGACGCTTATGGGGCACACGATCAAAATCCTTTTGCATAAAGTGTGGTCTATTCTGGTAGGTGCTAAAACGTGCTGGCGCCAGCCATTAACTTGGATACCCGTAAGAAATTCTGCTTCTTTTGCAGGGGCTGTGAAGGGGGTCCAGGAAATATTGGACATATTGAAATATCCACCAATTATTTTGTAATGTGTGGGCAATGTTGATACATAATTCAGTTCATTAATAAGATTGGTCATGTCGTCATGAGTGGCGTTAGGTGGTCTGTAGACACATCCTAAGAGTAGTTCACAAGATTCAGTTGACACTAATAGCCACAGTGAGTCACTAATTCTATCAAGACGGCTCATCAAGTATGGTTGCAGAATTCTGCTCCCTTAAGTAAATTAAACATCCACCGCCACGTCCTGTA
>LUCH01001739.1:0-15292 GCA_013368495.1 Paragonimus heterotremus
TTTGCCACGACCGGGATTAGAACTCCGGCTACGCTTGACTTCTTGAGTCCAAGAGAAGATGCGAACTAACTTTGCTGATGTCATGAACATTGTCTAAACGAACAATGGCGACCTTACGAGGATTTTGCACCGAATCGAAAGTATTGATGGGTGGTCCTGCATACTGCGTACAGAAAAGATGGTTGCTTACACATCTCAGGTGTTTCCACCGTGAGATTTTATGATAAATTCCGATGCATTCTATGTGGTCGATGGGGTAAATCGAAACGCTGACATCTAGGAACGTTTGTCGTTTCGTTGTGTAAATTAGATATTCTGTATAAGTGGTGTGAAACAAATCAGTTCTAACGGGCACTTACATGTTTGGCCCGAACCACTCTAGTAGGCCACTACCGAGTACGTATAAAACATTAGTGGAAAATGCGACATCAGTTGAACAACTAATTCCAAGACAACTGCTTGTTGTGTATTCCTAACTCACTTCAGACGCACAACGCAGGAGATGAATTAGAGTGTCACACTGAAGTGCAATACTTGATACAACATTGAACGCCTGACTACAGCAGTGCTTGTGGGATACAGTCCATACAGTAAAGTAAACTGTACAAACTAACACTAACTGAAGGACATTTCCCCGAAGTATTCAAAATACTCCACTAACTGGTCGTAACTCATTGAAAACTCCAAACCACTGCAGAGTTTTCTGGACTGCTGTGCCGTTTCCTCTCTTCTCAGAGGAGGCCCTTATTTTCCCGTATAGATATGTAAAGAATGCGGTTACGATCTTAGGCTATAACATTAATGATCAAGCTAAAACTATGAAAGAAGGAATAATGAAGTCCATCATCATCATCAATACTTTTAGTCTTGAGTCGTGGGTATTGTGGTACGGATTGGTGTTGGTTTTTACAATGATCCACGAAGTAGCTGGGTAATGAATGAATATACACGTACAGAGAGGAAAAAGAAAGGCAGGAAAAAGAAAATGGAGCTGCAGAAAAGAAGCGTAAACAACTTTGTGAATAGAGGTTCGCCATTGACTGCTACGCACCACCACGTCAAAGAACATTTCCATACAGCATTGTGGATGACCAAGAAATCCTCGAATGTGCAAATGACACAAGAGAAATGAAAGAAGGGTCTAGAAATCGTCAGTCAATGCTATACTCAGACAACTCTCAGTACATCACAGGAACTCCGTGTAAAGAGTATAGACATTAGAAAGTGGACTCATTAGTTCAATTCCAATGTCCGTTGGATCAACGGACGTACGAATTACAGAATACGTCATGTCTCGGGGTTTTGTTTTCTAATATTCTCTTTATCAGTACTGTCAGGCCTAAAGTTAAACCTTTTGATCCGTCGGTTGATGTCTTTAGTAACTTCTCTTCAACTGAATTACTGGTAATTTATAAAAACATCACCTTCAGATTGATAATGTTCATAATGGTTTCGAAGTTCCCCGGTCTCATACCTTGGACTTGTATGGGATTTCACTATTTTGTGTCGATCGCCCACAGAATTCTTTATTTCACTTGTAGTTCACGTAGACCTTCACGAAATTTATCAAATGTATATTTCACAATAACGCTGGAGTGACCTTCAACGCATTTTTGCCATCACATAACATCAGTTCTTTCTTACCATGCACGTCATCTTTGAAATAAACACAAAATTATGAACGGACTAAAAAGACACCTAATCGGCATAGTGTTATTGTTATTTTTTCTTCAAAACAAAAAAAACTGACAATTTTCCAGCTGTTACATGTACATCGTACGAGGTCAGCTAGAAAGTCTGTCTGAACGTGAAAACTGTGACCGAATGTGAATGACAGTCAAACTAAATCAAACAAAATCCTCTACTACCTGTCAGCAAATGTGTTGCTGCTGAATACTTTGCATAAATACTGTGTCCACGAATTGAAACTCTATCTATGCGACAGTAAACGAAACAAACAGTCACTATTTTCGTTTCGTGAATCTCAGTAAAGTCTGGCACAGAAAACGTGAATTAGGCTTTCCATTCTATGGGGCTTTTGAACTGAACTGACTCCACACAAGATGCAATCTGTCAACCTACGTGATAAACGAGTCGATGTCCACATGACCCTTTGACCCTGACCCCTGACCTCCAAAGAATTTTATGCTGACTGCACAAGCAACTCACTAATCTATTAGGGCGTTTCTTGAAGACAACTTTGTATCATGAAGACCCTAAGTATCCGCGTTATGCGGCGATCTGGGGATAAACTTCACCCCACATTTGCCATCCATGTGTTCACGTAAACCCGATTCCTTCCTTGAGGTCCCACATCATAGTGGGACCTCAAAGTAATAGGAGCGTGCTGGGATTTAACAATCTATCAGTAGCGATTGTCAAACTCACTGTTAAGGGACATGACCGCTTGGAAGATATATGGAAAAATGTAGTGTTCTCCGACGAAATCACATAGGACACTCCATAGCCTGTGTCAGACACAGGGCCGAAGCCACCGCCCATAGAAACGAAGTCGCTGAACTGGGGCAAATTTCTCACTTGTGACGTTTGTCCATGTGGAGTTTGCGAAGTGGAGAGCTGCCACGGTTGACGAACTGCCTCTTGTAGGAATGGAGATTCAATGCCCAAATGTCGAGCAACCACATACAGACAGAACAGATGACGATCGATGCCCTTACCGGTCATTGCATCACGGTACAATGACTGATGGTAATCAGAAGCAGCGCGAAGCTTTTCCAAACGTAAAGCATTCTGTAATACATGATAGGAGGGGAGGAACAAAAGTTTAAATTATTAACAAACATACGTTTTGATTTCAGAAACAAATTTTCCCTACAGATCGGAAGAAAAAGAGCATTACTAAACATCAACTCACATAAATAACAAAGTTGAAGACCAACAAGCCGAGGTAACATGTTCGTGTCTGTCTTGTTTAACTAATGATTCATCACTCTGGGATTCGATCTATTGCTAGTTCACTATGTTTTTTCATATTTGCACCTCATTGTCGAAGTTGTTTCTTCAATTGACGAGAACATACGAAATGGTACTACCATCTTGCAAAACCGGCCTCATGATTTCGTTATTCAAAGTTGTTTCTATCTAAGGCCACCAGATAAGCATAGCATAGGCATGTGTGTAGAATGTAGAGTAAACACTAAGGTGAGGATGTGTACGGGCATGAATGGCCAGCCAAAGTGTTTCCAAATGCACAGTGCTGATGGATGGTTTGATTTGTCACATACGGACGGTAGAGCACAACCACAACAGTTAACGACGACTTTGTATTGTTGACCTGCTGCCTTGAGTGCTATTATTATGGGACGCTCACAACACCCATAATTCCCGTTGCCTTCGTTAGCTAGACTGGTAAGTTACGACGCCTTAGACCTTTTCATGTTTGTACCTTATTGTTGAACGTTCTATTCAGACTGGCCGGATGAGGAGCTACTGCTTGTGTCGAAATGGCCGTGGATCCTCAGTCAACAGTACAGCTTCATGCGTGGCTACTCTGAGACTGCGTGTGGGTTTGTCAAGCTGGTCAAATTTAGACAGGAGAGTTCAAAGTAACCGGGGTTCGAACCTACGCTAGGAGACTGGTAGTCCATTTATTTGCCTTTGAGCTGGTTCGGACTACAAAACAGTAACACCCACTTTTACTTGGTACGCGTTACAATGTTAACAACAGTTATGGCAGCGAAAACGTGCAGGCAAAACGGCCAGTAAACCAAGGGATAAGTTAGGAGTTTCAACGAGATCAGAGAGAACAGATAGAATTAGCTCTGCCTACCGTACAATCGGGGTTTTCCATGGCCTTGACGAAAGCCACTGAAGCCTTGGTACATGAGCGGACCGTTTCTGTACGACCTTCACGGAACAGTCTCGTCATGGATGCTTCGTAGGTCAAGCAGAAGCGGCCCATGTTCTAAGAATAGGGAGTCACATCAGTAAGAAAGTTACAGAATCGATACGGAATGCAGTGCAAGAGAAAAACTACCAGAAGAGGGTATGCAATGGTCCAAAATTTCATCAAATGTATAATAAAAATGATTTTGCATTTAGGTGTCAAGTTTCAAGAGAGATTAACAAAAGTTTGGAACGTTACCAAAGAATATGACGAATGCATGTGGGAGTACTAATATCCTTGAAGCGAATATTTTTTTCAACTTCATCAATGGAACTCGGACTTCACAACTTTTGACAACTGTACTCGCACAGACAAGTTCACAAGGCAATGTAAACCTTGAGAACTGTACGGTTAGAAAACGGCAGTCTGCTAACACAAATTTAAAATGAACACAAATCGAATCCAGTACTCAAAACAGTCAACAACTTACTCGGAAATAGGTCAGTTGGAGTGCCAGTTGAATGTATGCATCTGGCGATAAACGATTTGAGCTGATGAAACTTTTGCCGTACATACGGTAAGGGAACATGTGCTGGTCAACATCGTTGATCAACTTGGTAACCACACCCAACGAAACTCTGATTGCATCTATGCACTGAAAAATAGAGTGGATATAAAAAAAAATGCTGTGTGAACTTTAGTATGAAGACTACAAAGTAGTCTCTTACTGATATGCCTGATAAAAAAATAGGACACAAAAAATTGCAGTACCTCAAGAACATTTCAGAAGGGTCAGAAGTATTAGCCTGGAGTTAACCTGAAAATAACCTAATTTATTGGTGAATTTTGATAAAGAAAACTCAAGCTTTGCCCTCGCGAGTTAGTGATCACCGACTACGATAGCAACAGTTTAGAATATGTACGTCACCTCAATCGCCACCTCTCTATGTGACCTTTTCAGAACAAAATCGTCATTAAAACATGCTACACTTTTGTTCTCATCAATCAGTTGGTTACAAAAAACGTGATTGATTAATGTTTCATGTTCCTAACGAATTTCAAATACCCAGTAGATTCTTTGGCATCAATCACGAAAAGCCAGATGTTGTTAATCTGGATTAAGTCTACAGTATAAGTTTCTCACGTTGATTCGCCACAAGAACAAATTCGGTGCTCCAGTGTTTGAAAAAGTGACCTGTTAGCAAACAGACTCGCTATGTTCGTCGATTACTTCACAAACCGTTGGATGATCACATGAGTAACGTACATGTTTGTTGATGTGCGCCTTCCAGCGAAACAAATAATAATCCACTGCGTTTGCCAGAGGGGCAACACCGATGGCAGTGGTCACGAATAGTGAACATTGTGATTGCTTCGTTATACAAAGTCAGTAGGTGAACAGTGCGGAGAGAACACGAGCTTCGCGAGATGAATTCATTTAGCTCAGACCGGACACAGCCGGATTTCTATGTGATCGCAATACACAACCAAGCGAAACTGCTCAAGTTTTTTGAGACACAAGCCTCTGTTGTGTACCCAAAAGGACTTGACAGTTACATTCAGTCTGTCCTAGTTTTCCTATTTAGGGTCAAGGTAGCATTAGTAAACCACAGGTTATTTATCATTTGTTTTCAATTGACCGTTTGTTTGTTGAATTTTTTTTGCACCCAACATGTTTCCGATTAGAAAGAGTACACGAAATGAATTCAAATTGGTAAAGGGAACAAATTGTTTCAAAGTCAGCAAGGTGTCGTCTTCCACGTTGGGGACGTCGTGGTTACCCAACTCGGTTTTTCAGAACACCTATCCAACATGACAACGTCCCGCAGTGAATGATGTGTCTACACCCATACCGGTTCCATCTCATTTATGTTTTGGCCGCTTTTCTCATTTTTCTCTTTTTAGAAGACTTCTCGTCACTGTTGAGGCAAAAGGTGACTGAAGTCCCTAGACCATCCAATCACGTTTATGACCAATATGAATGAAACTCAAGAGTCAAATCAATCATTGGGTCATATCTTCAATGTGATTCACCTTATGACCAGATAACGAAGTGATTGGTGGAAGAGATTCACAATTATAGCCTGTGTCACATGTCGATTGTATTCTCAGCATAGATAATGGGGGTGTAATTAGCTAGCACATGCAATTGTCAGGCTTCATTGCTCACAAGTGTTTTTTCTGCCAAAAAAATGTGTGTACGATGCTAATTAGTGTACGTTCTGCTGACAGGGTTAAAAGTTTAAAGGATAGTCTTCTAAAACCCAGTGACTTCTCAAAATCGGGGCAAAAGTTTGTCGTGAACAGTGGACGAAAGTTCAGTCTACCGAATAGCTGTGCTAAAGTGATAACCCCTAAGCTGTTACTCAGCTCTTGCACAACAGTGGTGAGTGTTCACATGTAAACTGCAATTGTCAGAAAACCGACCGTATCTGAGGTAAATCGAATTCTGAACTCACTGGCTGAAGTCCAAGAGTAGACAGAACTTACTAGAAGTCACCATCGTTAACCCATTTGTAGGTAAACATGGTTCCACTGAATATTACGTGCCCAGAAAGTAAGGTACAAATCAAATTAGCCTTCACAAGTTTTCGAAGCTTTCGAGTTTCTCATTGGCAATTAACCAATACACCTTTCACTAAGATTGATTACTCCCGACCTAGAACACCAATATTGGTCAGTTCCATCAGAATTTCTGTTCCTCAAAATGCTACCTCAGAATTCCCCAGATGCCATATGCTTGACAATGCTTTACACACGAACAGATTTTATTTGATTTTGTCCCACAAGTGAAGTCAGGGTTGAAAACAGTCGTCTTTTGCTTGTTACACTCGGAGAAGATCACCTCGTGGATGGCGTTCAATTCTTTACCAATGTGTATGGACTACAGAGAAATATCATGACCTTCTGAATTTTCCATATTGTCTTTTTCACAGATGATCGAAGTGCACTAAGTCGACATAGAATGAAGCAGTGCTCCGAAAAAGTTTATTCTAGCTAGGTGCTTCAATAATCCGTTGCTTCATATAACAATAGCTCATCTTTGTTCGCTTTCTGCCGTTTTATATCTCACACCTTCCGTATCACGATATCATCATGACCAATTGTTTGTCGAGCTAGGCATTTTGGATGCAAACGTCCCCTCACTAAACGGGCCGTCATCATCAGTGTGTAGGTGATTGAGCGCTCAAAACCTGTTGTTGTTTCTAAAACATCCGTCATGGTGAAAAAAAACTATGCCGGCGATTCACAAAAGTTAATGCTAACGAAGTTGTGAAAAGGTTCTTTTTAATTGGCAAAACAAAACTTTGAATTTCCTTATTTCTAGCATCAGACGCGTCGTCGAATTGTTGCCTCAAGTAAGCAATTTTCATTATCATAATTGTGACGAGAATGAAGGCAAAATAATTATTCCGAATCAGGCGACTCGTGTTCACTCAGAACTCAGTGGGAATTCTTTCAGATATCTGCAAGGATCATGAGGCTTCGTTCAATTAAAGTGGCGTCATAATCAAAAACAAAAGGAGCTAGAGGATGGTTGAAACAGACTTCTCTACCACCTACGATATAAATGGTTATATGCATGAATTCAACGCAACCTATAGCCAGTGGAATGACCACTGACGCCGAATTGTCGTTAGGAAGTATACATGGGCCTTTGAAACCTGAGCTTGAACATCAACATCTCTATCTAGACTTTTAAGTAGACCTTTTCAAAAAGGAACATGGTTAGTCAAATCATAATGACTTCATCTGTAACACTACGTCACTTTATGAGTAATATCGTGTGTCTTATGGACAGCAGTAAGAAGTACAAATCCGTTCTCCGTAAACTTAACGGTACTCTCAACCAAAACAGTTATAAAGTATTGAATTGTGCCCTTATGGTTAATGACGTGTTCTTATAAACGAAAAACGTCGTATCGCCATCGCTTCAACTGTGTAAAGTGCCAAACGCCTGCAAGATCATATCTACATAACCCAAGGTTCATATAATGTACTTATAAGAAGAATATGTTCTCGCTGTTTTGGTCAAATATTACTACACCAGCGCTGAGTCTCTTCCGAACAAACTAGGACAAGTTCTGATAGACAAGCTTCACCACCGACATACCAGGAAGCTCCTACATGCTGAGTATTAATGATGACCGCATTTCTTCATGACTGTAGACTAATTGAAGATGACCGACTCATGAGATTTGTCGTACATGATCTCAACCTTTAGGTTCATCTGAAACCGTGTAGGCTTTTTGCCTACATCGAATCAACATACAGTTATATGTGTGGTGTGACATCATATCCCCCTCCCCAAATGCTCCGGTTATCTGAGGTTTGCTTTTAGCTGATGACACATGAATGTCACCCACAACAGCATCTTTATCGGTGATTTTAATTACCACAAGACTAACCTCAAAGCTAATGAGGTACGTCCCGAAACGACGTATACCACTTCTGACCATTTTGTGAGTACCTATTTCACTAAAAATACTAGAAACCTCAGTACATAACTTTTACAAAACTGTGCTACCTCAAATAATTTATCGAGGTTGAAAATTTGAGTACATCGAAACTACAGTCCAAAGCTGTTCCAGCCATCCTGTAGACTGCATTTAAACATTAAAGAAAGCTATTTCTTTGTAAGTGTAAGTAGTGTGCTTAGTGCCTAAAATTCACCGGAACTAAGCGATCGGTTTCGCAATCGATGCTACTCAGCAGCAGTATGGACAACAAATACCGTTTGCACCATCTTACCATGTAGGATCTTAAAGTAGACTGTGTTTCTGCACACCGTATTTAAGTGCCCCTGACATTTGCACTAATCTATGGACTCCATTGAGTCTGAGATGAACGGTACAGGTAACTCGCAATTTAACTAAAACCTATTTTTTATTAGGAATTTCAGGGCGTTCCAACGTGAATTTCCAACACAGGCCATGTCCTCAAGTTGACCTAAATACCGAAACTTATCGACCGCATCGCGCGAGCGACATGCACTTTGTTGAAGGGGAACAACAGACGGAACCAAAGCATGCAGCAACACTCCACTCATACACATGTTTGAACGGGCTACCAATTGAACAGATTAAGGTTTACAAAATCATTCGCAAACTGAACAACTCATTGGTAAGTCTGGTCACACACACAACATTAAAAATACAAGGAAGTTTGCACCACAGTGAAGAGAAGCGTGGGTAATTCCGTTCAGTCTGAATCCTCTTCACAGAAAATCAGATGGAGCTGAACCACACATCACTAGAACGCTGTTGACGTTTTCGATCATGTGATTTTCCCACAGAGAACGCGTGACTAAATAAGGCGCATCTGCTCAAAAACCACGGATAACTTCCATTCAGTTGAGCAAAAACAAACACGTGATGCAAGGCATTGTCAAATGGTCGATTCGATGTGTAGATCAGAATTAATGATCGTCATTTGAGGGTCTTCACATGACAAATTAATTACTACCTTTGTTACAAAGAAAACTGTTTCTAGAAAACTTCAGTCGACTGTTTTATGACCCTTCTGAAAACTCAACGGGTGTAGTGTGCACCGCATTGGCCAGTATCTATTCTCAAGTGTCAATACGAATCGTCATTAGAGATAGTTCCCTGAAGCAAGAACAGAACATGAACCGCCTGAATGCAAATAACACTCGTTCGGTCGTGTTTAATCTATAACTCTCCGCTAACATTGACAGTCTGGCCAGCTGGATAATTTCAGCTCAGGTTTGACATCAAAAACACGCCTGCCTGAAGCCGATTCTTTAAACAGCTAAGTTGTCAGGCACATGCGATAAAGTGAAGACTCGTCCACATCTTTATTGACGCTGATAACTAGCTGGTGTCTGCCCGTAACACGCTAAATAGGGTGCATTTGGATCACTGCCCCAGTTTTTAATTACTTCATCTTGTAAACAGTTTGACCTTTCGCACTCCTTCGGCCGTTAACATTCCTTAATACATTCTACTAAGACACTTATCACACTAACCGTCAACTGTTTTAAAATGTTCTCAGCCAGATGTGTACACGTTTTTCGTCTTCCGTGTCACGCTGTTCCTATAAATTACATGACCAAACACTGGTATATCTATGAAGATATGCATTAACCTTCAATAAACGATAATAATGATGTCCGTACATGTTTTATTCACTCATCCCTACATATTGGTAATGAGTCTGACTAGAAGGTACTGTGGCCCTGTTGTAAACCCCCGATCGAATACGCTGATTCGTCCATGGTATAGTAATACGCTTGATAGAAATCGGAATCTCCTTACCGTAATAATTAACACGAAAAATTCTGGTCCCGAAAATAACGCGATTGTCCCCTCGAACTGCTTTTAAGACAAACCAAAAGATGGGAACAAAAAGCAATTTTGTTCCGTTGCAACAATGTATGCGACAAGGAGAATATTACAAGGTGTATAGCGACCTACAAACATTCTTAAATCAGAGACCCGAGGGGCAATTACCAAAAATAGTAGTTAAGATCAATGAGCATAGCGGAATAAAGGTCGAACAAATAGAAAAATAGCGAAGGTTACCTGTCGACTGTTCACGACATTTCCGTTCACTCTGATTGGATAAAATCGTTTTCTTGAGGAATGAGGCAGTTTTGCGTGAAAAAAAAATGAATTTCCTAACAGGTTCAAACCGCCGCTCACCACAAGAACGATGGAAAATATTCTAAAGCAAAAAAAAGTTACCAAAAGAAGGAGAAAAAGGACGGAAACAAGACTGAATGAAAGAACTTTAAATGTTGAGAACGCAGGCACGTCAAAGCCTCTGACATGTTGTTATTTCAGATTGCATTCTTAATCATGGATCTGAGTAATAATGAGGTCCGTGTCCGTACAGGCAACACTCACTAACTCAAGAATCAACCTATCTCGTGACCACCCCGTCGCTTGATCATCACACGGTTTCAGTATATGTTGCTCAGTGTGGAAAACGACCAACAGACGTGGAATTTGTGATTGAACCATCACAGACTGTGCAACGTAATTAGTTAACCAACAAGGTAACCGTGCTAGGGTGTTTTTGAATGGAAATAGTTATTTAACTAAAATTGTCGTTGAAAAACGCAAATGCTTTGAAACCGTGTCAAACGAGAATTCATGAACAGAAACCAGTAAGTGATTGTTTTGCAGTTAATCAAAAGGTGCAGTTATACGCAAAGGTGAAAATGTGGAATTAACCTGTTCAGAAAGCTCCCATCGCAAACGACGACAGTGTGGTAAAGCAGAATTCCCACGTCCACGACAGTGTCCATTATGATCGTAGCTGTCAAATATAGAACAGTCGACTACAAATTGAACTAATCTAATCGTCAGAGGTGGCAACAATAAAACTGCCAAGAAAATAAACTCAAACAGCCTTCATACACTGTTATCGAAAATTTAAGAATAAACTAGGTTTAAGTTAAGCATTCTCATCCTCATAGAACACAAAATAAAAAATATCAAAACTGTAGTCAGTTGGTGGAATGAGTCCACGCGTGTATGTAAATTTAAAACCTCTCGGTGACGTTTCGCTAATAATGACTATAAAACCGGAATATGAATCTACTGCAATCATCAATATGAATCAATCAGACAGTCATAGGGTTGCAACATTGAATGCTCTCCAGTTGGATAGTATACACGATCTCGACACTTAAAACAAGACGCTGCTAAATAAGAATTAGAGTCATTATATAAACAACACAAGACCAAACCCGGTCTGGTAACATCACGTCAATGACAGCCGCATGGACAGTCTGTGAGGTAATGATCCAGCAAGTAGTTAGCAAAGATAGCCTAAGTACATACGTATGACCAAGGCTTTATACAACAAGCCAGGCCGATTTTACTAAATCGGTATACACCATTTTCATCAATGTGAAGTTACTGAACTTGGTAACAAAGATTGAAGATAAAATGGTAACTACCACTTAAAATAAATTCGCGTAAAAACCGAAATAATTTGGGACACGAATATACCAAGTTTTGAAGACAGAAATTAGGTAAAATCTGGCCGCTGTTAAGACTAGATGCCAGTCAGGTAAAATATAGTCCAGAACGGACACCGCTTTTGTGGTCAATATCCATCATTAGTAACCTGTACTTAACGAATTATACTGCTTCTATTGTATTACTGAAACCACTTTGGCCATTACCTTTGAATTAAAAGTATTTAAACGTACTCACCAGGAAACCCATAAATTTTATACAACTGATCAACCAAAAACTGATAATGAATAAGTGCCACTGAATTATGGATAGATATCCTCCATACTATTGGATGGAACGAAATCCGATGCTAAAGCAACGTCCTATCCTGATTGGTCACCGTGCTGACATGCCAGTTTGTTGGCGTTGTTGACCCCCATTGGCTGCTAATCACCGGTTGACTACGTATCGCTGCGTTTGTCCAATACAATCCCTTTACAGAGCCCATATCCTTATTCCTAAACAGTATGCTGTATGAACACCAAATATGGACTGAGTTACAATTAGATATGCTGCCTCCGATAGCCATATCGATCATGACAAAAAGGCCAATATTCTAGCAGAGTTAATATGAAAAAGAGAAGCTATTATGACATACTTGGTTTTGCTAACCACAACCATCTCCCACAGGTGGCCCATGACCGGTGCGTCTGACCTGAGACAAAAAAAGAAAAAATCAAACGTATAATATGAACAAACAAAACCAAAAAAGACATTACTTTAATTCGACCCGTCTTTCAACGTGATTGTTGCATAGAATTCGACACCACAAGTAGATGATTATCAGGACAGTTTCAAGCAATTATTTTTGTGCGCAAGAGGGACAGAGTGTCTAATTCTGTACAATAACAAATGGGACCCGGAAAGTTGACGTCTGGTAAACAGAGAGAAATATTATTTGTGATTCCCCTGTTGAATAGCCAGTTTAACTACAAAGTAAAGAGTACCACTCATTGATAGACGGGAGTATTGGAACGCTTATTAGGTCCCATATCAAATTTGAAATAATCTCGACTATTACTTTGTTTTTCATAAGGAAAACGAAGTGATAGTAAACTGGTTATACTACTGACCTTCCTGAGTAATTGAACGATTTATTTGGAAGGGATGAGTTTCTAAAAGTCTTAAACATCGAACTGAGTAATACCGGGTATTTGGTTTATCAAGGCAGATCTGTTTCAATGGCTAAGTACAAAAACGCCGATAATCCGAGCAGCAAAAATTATTTCAGTGCATTGGCATACCAATCGCGAATAAATATGAGGGATGTACAAGTATTCCATTATAAGTAGTGGACCCCAAAGTGGTCAATATTTGTTTCTATCTCACTGAGTTTCATCAGCATGCTGGAAATTCGAATCCATGACCTGTAGAAAAGTGGTGGAATGATACTTATCAACAAGGTCACGTGATCATGATCATTAAGTTGAGGAAGATGTGCAAGGTACCGCCCTTAACTGTTGCTCTTTCTTTCCAATTTGATGGTAGTCAACGGGATCAACCAATGTGGAAATCATCCTCAACTCCTGGGGCTTTGGAAGACGGTTACGGCTTTGCGGGTGAAGCACAAATAACTGGCAGATTTTAGGAAGTACAGCAACGGATGGGAACTGTATTGCACTCAAGATCAATCCGTGGTTGTGATTAAAGACTTCACATTTTTGATAAACTTGAAGATAGTGCGATCAAGCCAAATATCTACTTCATTTCTATACCAACTAAACTAGCGGCATCGATATTTACTACACTGCATAGAACATCAGTGTCAATTTACACAGGACAGAACAATATTTTAAAACAAGTAACAAAAAGGTAGAGATTAACTGGCCCGATATGGACTTTGTACTATATCATCAAAAGCGGTTTTATATTTAGCATGACTATAAATCCACCGGATCAGTGGCCAGTATGAGCAGTTAAACCAAGGGACGAGCGTGATGTAATGAACCAATCTAGGCATCGCTGAATGATTGATCAGTGACTTAGTTTCTCTGTAATAAATCCGCTCGATATTTCGATCTAACGTAATTACAAGTTTACAGCAAGGACGACGATGATTTCGATATCGTTTGTTATATCTGACAAGATTTTGCACCAAAAATGATGATAACAGAAGGAGGATTGTGGT
The DNA here is from genome assembly GCA_013368495.1 of Paragonimus heterotremus. Lineage (NCBI taxonomy): Eukaryota > Metazoa > Platyhelminthes > Trematoda > Plagiorchiida > Troglotrematidae > Paragonimus > Paragonimus heterotremus. The sequence goes on from LUCH01001739.1 coordinate 13,967, forward strand.
AATTTAAATTGCAGCTGGGATGTCAGTTGGCTAGTTGAGAAGTACCTGACAACGGGGTCATCGGTTGAAGTGAGCAGAGCGTTTCTGCTTTTCTCCTTTTGAAATGATCGGACAAACCGAACACATACTCACACAAGGTTGTCGTTGAACGTTCGGATGACTTCTCGGTTATGCCAGTTGTGAGATTATTAGTCTCACAAACACGATGGCAGGAGTGTAAATTCCGGTCCGGACAAGGCTATGCATCACTAATGAGCTCTAATATGAACGAAATTCTATTCTAATGCTTCATTCTGAAGTGAGATTATCGATCGGTTTACCTAGGTGCGAAAGCTGCAATTGAGTGTGAGAGGTGCTCAATCTGAAGCTAAAAGTATCACGAATTCGTGGGTCCCATAAATGTGTAGCAATGATGTCAAAAGAGAGCCAAAACGATCGTCGTTGTGAACAAGAATGTGAAGTTTCTGGTTGAACATAGCAGTGCGCTGTTCGTTCTGCACCAGAGGTCTAGCGAAATCAACTACTTTGTATTACTTACTAATTTGTAGCGAAAAGTCGTCCGAATTGTTGTGACTGCAAAAGACCCTTGGCATAACAAGCCGCCCAACGCGCAAACTGCCGTATAGGTCGTCAAAAATCAAACCACAAACACGTACACTCATTTGCACGTCAGACATGCATCCACATACATCATTGTCATTCGCATTGGTGAGACTTCTACCGTAGCGCGTACACATCATTCTCACAGTCTCTTCTTGCCAATCGTCTTCCCGGCGTTCGGAGCTTGCCCTTTTGTTCCTGAATGTAGCCTAAGGGTAATATACTACTTGTGAGTAGCATACTACTCATAACGAAACTGCTTGTCATATTACACAATAAAGCACAATCTTTATTGTCCAACACTCTAGTTAGCATACCACACGCGCGCTCGCGTTTATGAGTCAGCATTCCAGTCCACAACACCCCCCAAGTTTCCGCTCACGCGTCGTGTGTACTTCTGCCCGGTCTACGTGTGTGATCGGCGCCTTCTATCCCGGGGTTTTCCGCTTGCCAATCTTCACCCGTTGGTCCGATTTCGTTAAGCGATGGCTCGTCCGGTCACTCGTGTTGTCCGCCATCTATCTACTGTGGGCTTTGACCGTATCCCACGATCGTATCGAGATATTTTTGCGAGTGTTGGAATAATCGCGCCTCCGACTTGGTCGTCCATCCTATTTTGCCTGCCATGTCTCGCCCGTTGGTCCGATCCAGTCGAGCGATGACTCATCCGGTCGCCCTTGTTGTCCGCCATCCACTCGTTGTGGGTTTTTGGACGTAGCTCCTCAC
>LUCH01001739.1:48990-62378 GCA_013368495.1 Paragonimus heterotremus
GCGAATGACAGACACACCCGCCAATAAGCAACCGGACTGTAATTTTTCCACCACTATCTCGTTTGGCGGCAGATCCCAAAGTGAACTAGAACCGTCACAATAAGCGTTCATCGTGTAGAGCTCGCCGATCTCATTTACCTTCATATATATGTATATATAATAGATATATATAAGGTAGTTAAAGTATTTAGAAGGGCACACATTGAGTAGTGAGCGATTTGTTGTGACGTTTCAAATCCACATTAGGGTCCGTGGTATATATATATATATATAATATACATATATATACATATATGTATATATATATATACACTGTATAGCCAGTAAGCATGGCGATTACTCTGCTGACAGAGTCGGTCAATTTAGCAAACGTAGAGAGATATGCATAGTTACTACACTAAAGAACTTCGCAATGAATCTGAACTAACCTTGTGACCGTGTGAAAGATTGGAGTTGGGACAGCTATGTACTATTAGGTTCTCACAAATCAAACGAGTATCTTGGGATGCATGGTTCAAATCGGTTTCATCATGTTGCTTCTTACCGCTGTGCCGCCGTCAAAGGTAAGGTTGAAACGATCTGAACTCCAACCATACCCTGGTCGACATGACATATGCTGCACCCCGTTGAGCGCAGACAATATACGTACGCAACCATATGCTCGTCCAGTGGTTACCAGTACAAATTTCACCAGACAGTGGCAACAAGCTTCGGGTTATTACTCTAGACTGTCAACTTATACTGTGCACTACCACCACAAGCAGTATTCACGCTAAGTCAACACAAGTAAGTAAAAGTTATGAGGAGGGTTGAAAGTGACTGAACTATCAACATCGGAACTGCATCCTGCACAATGCGGTAATCAGATTAGAAGATTTCGGCTTGTTCACCAAACAATATGTTTAACAGTACTGCATTTATTCAACCCGTCAAACGATATATTTCATCAGTAAGGTTTCAGTAAGGGTTTTTTAAATAAAGGAGTACGTAGCTGGCGGCCTTACATTTAGAAGTGACTGACGCCCTAAATCGTTAGATTCTTAAATATATAAGTCCACCTATCTATAGGAAATGTCCTGAGAATTTACCGACCTGGATTTTCGTCGGGTGTCTCACGATAGTGTCAAGTCCGTAGATGTTGGAATTGACTGCCAGTGGTGATCTCCCATGCAAATAGACGTAGTCCTCCCACCAATCGCTCACCTGGTGAAGAAAAAACAGTAAATGGCCATTAGAAATATTTCGACGAATTCCCGATAGTTTAAGTTTAACCTCGGATAAAACGTTCTCACTAGAGGACCTAATTTTGTGAACTCACTGTTCTTCGGCTAGAATCTAATTAAGTGTGCATAAAATAAGAAGCAGGGATGCGAATGCAGGCTAATGTATGGTAAATGGCCGAGTCTAAAAGCGAGCTAATATCTACGTGAGGTCCCTGAAGGGAAGAAAAAGCAAGGTAATCGAAATTTCCCGGCCCTTAACTCATATCACTGGGCCATGAGAGTGTCACTAATGTCATGAGCTCAAACAAAGAGGAACCGGTCGTATGGTGCATTTGTTACGCTTAGAAATGAAACAAAATCTGAAAACACCCATCCGGATGTCTGGTCATGATACGTGCATGACGATGTATGAACAAGACAGTATATTCCAACCCAATCAGACGCTTTAAAATGAGCCGAATAATTAGAATTGAGACAGCAAACCAGGACTAATAAATACCTAGGATCAAAGGTGCCCTTTCCAACTTCTAACAAATTTATCATCACAGATTGTTCTCGCCTCCATCGTTTATGCCTTCTCTTACTTCTAATGGAAGTGAAGCACAAGACAAGATAAACACAACAGTCATAATGAGGCAATCAATGAAAACGGTACGTGCTGGGTACTCCGCAGTTCCGCCACATTCTACGTTCACTCCTCACGGCACAGATTGCATCACACTCGTCAACAAAGGAAATCCTTATTAAGTTTTACGTCATTAGGCTTGTCACTTTGCGTAACAACCCGATTAGACTTATTTTACATCCCAAGTGGTCAAGTATATGCAAAATGAAGTTAAGACATGGTGAACACATCAAACAAGGACGGAATGACGTTCCGAAACGCTTTTTAAAGACAAAACATTTTCGGCCGATGGGGAGCTATACTGTTTTATGTGACATCATTTTTAGTAGAAGATTCATGCATAGAGCCAGGTTTGATCCCACGGCAGCCGTCTGTCTGTTAAACTAAACGTTCTCCTGGGCGGCCAATTTTATTGAAAAGCTCCTAAGCAGCAAACCACGGAAAGCGTTTGCCCCACCTATTTGGACCCATCTTAACAGGCTTCGCTACACATCCACTCAGGCTGTCAAACTAGTTTGCTCCTTGTGTTAACTCATGTGAAATAACCGATACCGATAATGAGTTCAAAACGTAAGAATGCTGGGCACAAAGTTCCAGGAACCAACTTGGATGGTCTGTTGCTTCTGTCGCTGCAAACATGCAGCGCAGTCTGAAACCAGGCCTGATTGAGAGAAGGGGGCCATTATCCGAACGATGTGACGTTACCCCAAACCTGCTACCTAAACAAGAGTCGGCCTCACCGAGGCGGCTGACCAGGGTGCTCATATTTCCGGCCGAGATGATTATATCGGAACCATGTGTTTACCGAAGAGCAACCAAGTCCGACTAAAAGACATTCGACATCACTGAAGCCAGTTGCACCATAAACAGACACGATGAAAAAGATTCCTGAAGATGTTGCGCCTAGACGTGGTCTTAACAGAACCTGCCAGGCGAACGGCACAAAGTCTACTGTTAACAGGGATCCAATCTACCAAGGTGGTTGCGGCCGTCATGTTGAGGACTATACCTACGCCAGCCTGACCGGTAGCGGCGGTCGTGGAGTCATCCGAAATGTATAATTAGTATCGAGTAGACAGTATAGGTGCCATTAGTTCCATACGTTGACTACCATCCAGGATTCTGGTCTCCGAAATGCAGCGTACATCGACATTTAACGAGCCTAACTTTCATGTGGGAGCAACCTGTTGACCAATCTGTTTTAAAGTGCCAAAAGTGAAGGCATTTATATTAATCCGCATTCTAAATCTAAGCAAGGCACGAGAGAAGCTTGAGGCTGAATGGCGAGGGACGGCGCCTACCGGCATAGTGTTACTATGATTAGTTATATCTACTGTGGGACTTGCAGAGCAATCACTAGAAATGAGGATCGAGAAGGACCTGAAAGCTAGATTTGATAAAACAATGGGGAAAGAGTCAGCAGTAGCATGATTTCGCCTATCCACCCTTCTGTATGCAGCAGACAGGGCGACTCGGATTACACTGCAAGGGCACCGACGCAGTATGAAATTATTGGTGTTGTGAGTATTAAGGGTTGCATGTGGGCTGAGATACTGCCAAGACGCTTAGACCTAGACAGGAGAATAATTCGGGTTCTCGACCAAAGCCTGTACCGCACGGCACCTGCTGCGTGACAGTATACCAGAACTGGTACTTTTTCCAAAAAAATACCAACCTTCTTCCAACCATCAACCTGGAGTACCGGGAGGCTGTGGTTTGTCAGACTTTTATCTGTTGGTCTGCTTGGCATTAGTGATTCTGTCGGTGTGATCGTCACACCGTCCAGTTTAGTCCAAGAGATTGTTGAGATGCGTGAGCCGCAACACTGCGTCAAGATCCAGTCTCGTTGTGACGGATTCTCTAATCTACAACAGTTTTGACGATAGAACGGCGTCTTTCCGATGCTTAAGAATTGCACGTACAAATAAAACTGCGAGAAGTGTTATTGTGTTCTGGCGAAACCTGGTTGATTAGAGTGGAATACGTGAACCGTTTTCTGGTATTTGACAATCAATGTCTGCGCTCGATCGCTCGTGTAGAGAAAACCAACGGGTAACCAATGAAGAGCTTCGGAAGCGGATATTCGGTAGTGAGTGTCGAGCGAGGTTATTTGTTCAACTTATGGACGTACACGGACTTAAGCGGTTGAGCGAGGTGTTAACAATGCTGGCTAATCATCGGCCACACTAGGCACGCCGTGGCGGTGCAGCAGCCGACTGATGTGAGGCAAAAGGTGGGCAAATGATGGCCTGATTTAGAGAAATGAAGCCGTTCACCAGAGGGTTAGCCATTATTGGTCGGGTTCGTCTCTTGAGCTGGAGCTCTAGCAACTTGTACAGTCGCTGATTAGAGACTAGGTGTAATGAAGGCCACCCGGGCCCAGTGACGTGGATGCTGTAGTTGTTTGGCCAAGCTGTCTGTGAATTAAGGCCAACTATCGATGTGGATCGGTGAGGATCAAAATAAGGCTGTCTTTGTGAGGGCGCTACAATATCACTGACGTCTTTGATGTTTACCTGCGATTTTTAAGTACCTTGATAGTGAGCGTTTGTGTTTAGATGCTTTTTTTTAATACTTAGGTCTCACGCTTTACAATTTTCTCGCTTCCCAATTACAGCTTGGTGCCCGTTCTACGGTTAAATGATGGTTAAATATCTAAGTGAGCCACTGATTTATTGGCACTTATGAAAGTCTAGCTGAAAGGTTTGACATTAGAAGCGTTATTCAAGATTTGAGTGCAAAAAGTCAACTTGAAAACGTTCGAAAGCAGTTACTCGCTTAACACAACATCACGCTGTTCAACAAGAATATAAAACCGCACAAGACGCTTTCACTAAGTGAAAACTCACGTAATTGTAGGCCCACAATCTTTTCAGGCGGAGGTAACGTTGTAATTTTGCTGCCTCATTCACTTCAAATTCCGTTGCCAGTTGACGGGTGCGTTCAAATTCCTTTTCATCAAGTAACGGCTCTACGGAGTTTAAGTACTACATGGTTTGAATGAAGTAAATAACGTCGAACAGTTAACCGTGAGACCCCGGTTTAGCCTATGGCAATAGGTCATAAAACCAAAAAAACATCTAATGCGGTGTGAAGAAAATTAAGCAGTTTGAATTACGCTTCAGATTTCTAAAATTGAGCTGTTAAAGAAACATTTTCTTCCATATTTAAATTGCTAATACGGTGTTCCACTCAACACAATTGACTCAACCTCTCATGCATTGGCTGGGCCTGTTCCCACGTCTTATCATTTTCCAAAGCGCCATACCTATATTTTTCCACAAGCTTGTACTTTTCGTAAACCAAACTTTTAGCTGCATGGATTGTCCTCTCAATGTTCAAGCAGAACTGATAAATTCTTAAACTAATCGAGCAGCCAATTGCAAAAGCACTTAGATGGGGTAATTATGTCACTTTCTGAGGTGAACAACGACCGGAAGAAAACGTGTACATTGGGCAACACTGTACCAAGCATTAGATTAAGTGAAGGAAATGCAGGAATACCGTAACGCCAGTTAATTTAAATTGGGAAGACAATTAGGCTCAGTGTGCAACAGTGAAACATCCTTGCTCACCTCTAACACGGCATTTTTGTAAGTGAAAATATTGAACGAAGTACTAGAATACCTGTAAATCAAGGAATGTCCCCTGTAAAACCTACAAAAGAAAGTACTTTAACTCGTTGAAGAACAAACAATCGAACGTCATTCATAAACTTTCAAACTTGCTAACCAAGTTACTTACGTTCCGACTCCCTGTCACAATTGTCGCAAGTTCTTGAACGTGGATACTAATAACCTAATTGTCCGGCTGCATGTTTTAGTTTCCGTCACCTGAATGGTGTAGAACATCCCTACCATCTCAGTGATATCGTGATCCTGTGTAAGTTCATAAAAGCGAATGCTGAGTGACTAGTGCATAAAGAGGTTACTGCTGTTATGAAACTGCAGGATGCGCCTACTAGAAATTAATGCCTTGGTTTAGTGTTCTACCGGCGATTATACATACTCCCCTCCTTTGTCGAAGTGTGCGATTTTTGATCATTCTGCGTCTCTGTGCACTTATAGCTGTATACGCGAAAAATCTCCGTACTGTTTAGTAATAACGAGGTCGACTGCCGATCATACCGAAACAGGTTCACACTCCACTTACATTCAATTTCTGCTTCAAATGTCCAAACAGGTTAACAGTACCCAACCCACACGTAATTCAACAAGGCAGAACGCCAAGGCTGGGCTCATAACAGGCAAAGATTCTCTTTGTAAACTAAACAAAAGAAAACTGGATCCCTAAAAGTTAGCATGCAAAGCATCGTTGAAGTTCTTACTAGTGAGAATAACAATAGACGAAAAACAGGGATTTCTATTGTTAAACCCCAGCCTCATTATTTAAGACGCTTCGATACATTATGTGGTGGTTCGAACTAGTACAGAAGGCCGATGCAGACTTCATTACCCTAACTTAGGACGTTCTGTAAAAGGTAAGTTCGAGGCTAAAGTTTCTACGCGCCTCTCTTATGTCGTCACTATTTATGATTTTATTGGCTCAAGCCTATTTCAGCCAGCTGCGGTTAGAGAAGCATGGTCACATAACACTGACATTATATTCGTAACTTATTGTAGTCAATAAACATTGCGCAGCTTCGTGAACGATTTATTCTCATTTACGCCTCAGTTAGAGATCCAGCTCTCCTTGATGATATGAATTGGGAAAAAAGGGCAATCACAGAGTTTGGACAAAACAAACAGAATAAGAAGTATGATGCGTACAAGCATTTCATATTGAGTCACCACTATCGGGTTTGTAATATGCTCGATCACTTGATACAGCAAACAACTAAAGAAATGCACCAGCTGGTAGGACAGGAAAGGTCAACGAGTCCACGACAAGACCAGATTTACAACTAGCTGCTTGTGAACACACAAAGCGAGCTTTAAATGACTGACTGCAACTGCTTTGGCAGATCGAACAGATCGATAACATGACCAATGATCGGGGAGCACCTAAGACCTATTGATACTGGTTGTGTGTGCGTACTGGATACATTGCCGTCCTTTGGCAACACATGCTTCTGCATCCATTGCCCAAAACTCCAGGAAAGGATATACTTTCAGTCAATCAAAATTACTCTATCAAAATCGTAAAACGAGATTACTATTAATTTGGGCACTAATATTGACGCGGTCCACTGAACGTTAACAAAGTCGAGGCGAATGTCTAACTGTTGGCAGTCATTTTCAATTAACCTCTGTGTCAATAACTGACGTGTAGGTCTTAACTTTGACAGCACATAAGTCACAGCCGCGTAGGTTGACAAATTAAACCACCGTCACTAGATTAACATCCTAGATGGTATGCAATAAACCGCGATCAGCAAACGAAAGAGCCAGGCAACCGGCAGAACATGCCACCCAAAGTTTAAAGAGACCAAACAGACGTTATGCAATTTGGTGAAAGATGGCAAATTCAATTAACATAGCCCTAGTGAGTACAAAAACGGAGAAGTAACGTGAGGACTGTCCTGCATTCCAGCTGACCTGAAGTCATCTAATTATTCTATAAAAAAACACTTTCAACTAAATCGAAAGAATAACGAAAAATTCATGAAGAAAATTCAATTCAAGTGTTACATTGATCTCAAAACTGGCTAACGAGCTCAAGAATCACATTACCTGAGATCACTAGGGACAAGACAGTGGCCTGAGCCAAGCAAAATGGACCCCTTCATATGCTACTTACTTAAACTGACGGGGACACAAAACGCTCTTGAAACAACAATTAAACAGAGAACGTTCGGTAGCACAGGCATTTCACGCATCATCGTTCATGTAAAACAACGACTGCTCACTAAGTAAACAAATTAATGACTGTTTCCAGATGGAGTTTGAAAGTTAGTATGCAAGTAAATCCCAAGATTGTAAACCACTTACTCGACGGATAGTGTCTGAAACAGATGGCAACGGTAGTCTAGGAAGCGCACTTTGAAAGCTGTACAATCCAGGATTGCGGCCTTTGAATATGGTGACGCACATCTGAGAAGGAGAAACTTTTTTAACACTGCAGCAACACATTAATGTGTACGTAAGCACACCATCAGATATCGTCACAGATCAACGAAGGAAAAACGATGGATGTGTCATACATAGATACATCTACCATGATACACTCAGACAGGGTTTACAATAAATCATCTTGATTTATGCTTAATGGGAAATACGTACTGCCCAAAATTTTGTTTTCCAAGAAACACCACTATGAATTTCGTAAATCCATTGTTGGTAGTTGTATAAAAACATGAGTGTGTATCTCTGTATGAGTGCCACCGAAACCCATATAAACAGCGAATAAAAAAGGGCACCAAGTATGGCGCACTTCGTACTATCCATGCTGGAACGACTAAAAATAAGAATCAGTTGGCACAAACGTCACTCCTACCTCCGCAAGTAAGTTTCGAAACGTGGTATCAACCCGAAGCTAAGATCTACTCCCAGCACAGATGTTATGAACACCGCAATTGCAAGCTTCGGCCAACTGTCAGGTTTCGTCGGATACAACCTGTTATAAAATTTGTTCTGAATGGAAGACGGTTTAAAAAACATGCAACTGCCGTACTTTAACACGTTTGATTTTCTGCTCATATTGTCGACAAATGGACTTGCTGGCAGTCAGAAAAACATTTTTATAACTTCTATCAGGCTTCAAAGAACTGGAAAAGAATGCCGCCTGGTGGGCTTCCGCCATCGCGCGAAGAGACGTAAAAGCGTATAAACGCACGACCTTGACTCGTTACATTTGAAATACGTCGACGCGTTAAAACAATAACTGGTTCGCTTGTTTTTTTTCGTAGGTCAAAAGGTGTAGCGATCGGAAGAATGCCGCGTCTCAAGTTTTTTTCGTATGACTTCAGGTTTTTTGGTGGATTCCAATTCTCCTGCCACTTCGGAACGGATGCTCAGTGGCCACTTGTCGGTTTTGAGTGAACCGCAGAAAGGATGAGTAATGCATGGATACGCGTTGAATAAGGCACTCAGCAATCGAGTACCGTATCCGGTAAATATCGTTTTATTGTGTGGTAGGGTTGTTTGGGAATAAACCCATGCTCACTTCCGATGGATTTTGGAGAAAGGAGCAACGATAAAAACCAGAACGGGAAAAACAGGTGTTAACAAAAATAGGAGGAAGGAATTATCAAGAGGAGTATAGTGTCAGTGGGTGGTTGATACATAGTAACCGGACTCGATGAGACGTAGTCAAGTGAGAAGCACGCATACAATGACAATCAGATTGACGATGCATGTATACTGGGAATGACGTACATAGGCATATACACGTAGAAAACTGGGCGTTCCAATAAAAGTAAGTTGCCCGTATTCACCATCTTGGTAAAAGCTAGTCATCGGGACGCTTTTTGAACGTCTCAAGAGCAGCAGGTCTCGCGAATTCCGCTGAAAGGGCGTTCCAAGTCGAGCGGAGTCAGTTAGCACGACTGTGTTGCCTGCACGTCGAGCGCTTACGTGTGACATCTACCTCAAACATGTATCTTCTCAAGTTGGTGGTCTCCTCCAGCGTGAGGAGGTTTCGATGGAGGTGTTCGTTCGGTATCGTGTTTTCAAGGATGGAGATCGTGTCTGCTGTCATCTCTTCGTAAGTGAAACAACATCAAGAGCTCTAGTCAGGCTATATGGGTATGAGTAAAACCCATAACTATTGTATTGACCGGAGATCGTGTGACTTCTCTAAGGATCCCGGCTGGAATCGTATTTTCCCGCTTGTCCGTTCTGTACGCAGATTTCTGTGTACGTCTGTTATAACGGCCTGATACGAAGTCAGAGCCACTTTCTTCAGTCATACAACTAATTGCACGCAGCGAATGCTTGCTCTTCCCCTAACGACTACAATTCTCAATTTTCACTGTCACTATATTATTCCATCGACTTATTATCCTCACTCATCCGGTAGCCTCGTTTGACAACCATGCGTTTAACGATGGACACGTGCTCAGCCTGCACACTTGACTAGGTACAACTCCGTCGCCAGCAGACAGACATGCTTCCACGCCCAAACGCTTTGTAGGTTTCTGGTAGATCTCACACGCATTACTTTTACTCGCCATCCGCATCTTTGCATTGCTTCAAAACTAATCCCATTCGAGATCGTTCCTTGTGCGCGCCGTCATCAATACTTAGTCATACAGTCACTTAAGGTTTCTGCGGAAAAAGTAATCGTTTCAATTCATGTTGGTCTCCTCGCACATTCACTTAACAGCGTCCGCCAGCCCACCCTTCTTCAGCAAAGGACTCAATAGCCAACGCGGCTCTACTGACCTATCGTGACCCCGAATTATGTTGCCAAACTGCAGTCGACTCACTGAAACTATCTGGCCTAGTTTACTAGTCACGGGCCAACAAATCTGGCGGCTCTGGTTTTATTGGCCATCTCTCGCTGCGTGCAATCGATAGAACGTGAATATCTCCGTTATGGTTAACTTAAAAAGTAATTCGTAGCCATTAAAGTTGTTGAAAATTTGTGATACGTTGCAAAGTCTAAAATCCTACAAATCTGTTCCATAGAGATTTCTTTGTTTCAATCTTCCGAAGGCGTAAGCAAGAAATGTACGGCTGTTCAATAGCATGGGGATTAATGAAAAAATAACACAGAGTCGCATTCTACGCTATTTCGGAAATATGAAGGTAAAATATAATGAAAATCGACGTCATAGACGCGGTAACACATGCTGTGATTTAAATATCGGCGTGATTAAGCAGGAAAGCATTATCATAACTTCGACAATCGAAGTGTTGTTAAAACATGAGTACTAAGCTCTCTATAATACTACGAACGTGAGAAACGCCTATAACCCACTTCAACGTAGGACAATTCACCATGCTTCACCACTCGTTGGTACCACTGTTGTTAACTTTTCCATGGAATCATGATGTACGCTAGAATGGAAACAAGGTGATCTGCTGAAAGAATGACGTTAAATAACACTCCCAGCTGGAAATATTACGATAGTTATAACGGCAATTTTGTAGTTCGCCGGTATGATGTTTCAAGGTCGAGACGAGTTGAAGACGGCCATTTAAGCGCGAAGAGATTTTTCAAATTTTTCACGAAATATTAAAACGCATATTACGGGACAAATATACATACTTCACCAAGTATTATAGTTGCGTTGCAATGAGAAAAATCAGTTGTATTTAAACACTGTCCATATTTGCACTTTTGTTTAAAAAAATGTTTCGACATTTTTTTCGACAAAAGCATCATGTTGGCTTTCCTCATCGGTTTTACGTCTTGAAAATGTTTCCGTCGGAATTTCCGTGGTAGAATACATAACCCATTGGGCAAAAACGCTCAACTCCGCGTGGTTTTGTAGATATGACTGATTTTGTAATTCTCGACCACGTTGCGCTTACATTGCGTTGTACACGAAATATCACAGTAATTCTTAATTAAAGCTATCCCGCCGCGGTCGTTGCTTAATCATTCACCTGAATCATATGTTCAGCTTGATTCTTTTATAATACTTTCAGTGGAGAAGGGTCTACGTTTTCATCTGGTTGTTTCTACCTACGGTATAGTGTAAACATGGGTAACACGCCCCACTTCATCAGTAACAAAATGCGCATTGTTTTGTTTATTGTTTATTGACTATTCTCGAATATAACTTGCCACGTGTACGCGAGTCAGTGCTTATTTATCGGACCAAATTTGATATGCATTATTTATCCGATGAAAACATTGATTCCCAATTATACCACTTCAGCTACAACCCTCCTATCTTCGTATCATGGACGATTATGATTTCGATAACAGTTGGTCTATGGGTTCGCCGGCCACAGACTTCACTGACGGCTGCCAGTATGTTATCTCATTTTTGACCAGAACTGAAGGAAATCATTACAATTTATGCCCAACGGTCTAAATACACGTATATTCTGAAATCTCCCGATTTCTGCTTATCAACGTTGATCATAGGTCAAGTGAACTGGACGGGGGAGTTACTTGTGTGAACGCAAATTACAAAATTAGACGTTGATCATGGCTAAAGTGAACTGGATGGAGCAGCTACTACCGTGTACTCATACCACATACTCGGGCACTGATAATAGTTTACGTCAACTGGACAAAGTAGTTGCTAATGTGAACGCATACCACATAATTAGGCTTTGATCATAGCTTCAGTGAACTGGATGGAACAGATACTAAGTTGAATACATGCGACACACTTAGACGTTGATCATAGTTTAAGTGAACTGGATGGAACAGCTACCAGTGTGACCACATATCACCTACTTAGGCGTTGATCATAGCTTATGTGAACTGGACGGAGCAACCACTAGCATGAATGCATGCGACATACTTAGGCGTCGACCATAGTTTCAGTGGACTAAACGGGGCAGCTTCTGGCATGAGTACATGTGACATGCCTGAACTCAGATCATATGTCAAGTGTACTGGACGGATCAGCAACCAGTTTGGACGCATACTACATACCCGGACGTCGATCACAGCTTAAGTCGACTGTACGAAACAGTTATTGACATGAATACACGAGACACTCTTAGACGTTTACCATAGCTTAAGTGAACTAGATGGAGCGGCCACTAGTTTAAACGCATACTACATATTCAGGCGTTAATCAAAATTTAGGTCAACTGGACGGAGCAGTTACTAGCATTAGTACATTTGACATGCTTAAACGTTCATCACAGCTTAAGTGAACTGGACGGAGCGGCTACTAGCATGAATACATACGACATACTTAGACGTTGATCAGCGTCTAAGTGAACTGGACGGGACAGCTACCAGTGTGACCGCATACCACTCACTTAGGCGTTGATCATAGCTTGAGTGAACTGGACGGAGCAACTACAAGCACGAATACATGTGACATGCCTAAACGTTTATCATATGTTGTCAACTGGAAAAACGATTCAAGCGTTTAACTCTGTCCACCCAAATCTTTCACTCACAGTTGAGTACTAGGTGGGGAACAGTTTGCCCATCTTGGACATCCTAGTTAGGCGCCGTTCAGATTGTTCTATCAAACGTTCTGTGTACCACAAGCCAACATGGACGGGACAATATATGAAGTTCATGAGTTTTGCTTCTGTTGCATACAAAAGATCTCTAGTACGCACACTGTTTCACAGGGCATCAAGAATATGCTCCCAAGACAGAGTACGAGCCGAGCGAACAGTGTCGTATAAAACGCTTCGTGCTAATAATTTCCCCGGACGTTTCATTCAGAAGCTGAACACATTTACTCCTGCGAAAAATACAACTTTGGATGTCCCTAAAAAAGATGTTTACATCAAAATTCTCTTCAAGGGAGAGAGTCTATTGAACACCTTTGGTAGGATGATCGGCTCCGCGCTAAAACTGGTGTATAATGCGGCAAAGCTTGACCTGCTCTCACAAACCACTAGGTTACCTCTACCCCCGGTCAAAAAGTGATTAGATATTTATAACTGCTCCGTCCGTTCGTCCCACTTTACGAGCTATGCCGTACTTTACTCAGTGATTAGACATTT
>LUCH01001739.1:64959-76585 GCA_013368495.1 Paragonimus heterotremus
CCTCGTCCATGTACCTCTGAAGACACCTCTGAAAGTGTGATAATGTGCGAAATTCGCGTTCCTCAAACATCGCCTTGAAAATAACAATATAATCCATTTCCTACAAATAAAAAATAAACAACTGGAAGTGAAATAAAAAACAGATGACAAAAATGATAAAGTACATTAAAATAACCCCAGCATTCTTGTGATAACATTCACGCACGCAATCGGCCACAACAACAGCAGCCATACCAGTTTTCAAAAATTAATTACCAGAAACTGGTTTTCGATTAATGGTCAGTTAAAACAAACAGATATGAGGCCATGATGCAGAGTTCGACGATTTCAATTTCCGCATCAGCTACCAAGCCACTAAAACGGTTTATTCCAGGAAAATAATTTCCCCGAACACGACAGCTCAGGAACTCACGTTCTACGGCTAGCATTCAAGCCATTTCTCGAACATCTGTTCTGAGGTGTAGCTCTTACAGTTGTAAGCACCACGGTACACACCGCGGATTAAACGTCCTGTCGGCGCAACCCACTACCGCTTGCCACAGCATCACACTTAAATAGGTTATTCCCGCGCGAAATCAGATATCTCAACACTTACGCCAGGTTTCTAGCACGGATAGTTCATCGGAGGTACCAACGTGTTGCTCATCCAATTCACGCCATGGCGTCCTCAACATTCAGGACCGACCCAGAGACAACCTCTGTCGCTCATAATTACGAGCGCAGTTTTCTTGCCACAGTACATCTCAGCTGGCGTCGAATTCTACGACGTCGTAAGCATTACCTAACGCCGTTAATGCAAGAGAAACACGGCTAGCATCATTGTCCTCGCTGCACGGTCACTGCTGAATGCTTGCTGGCGCACAATCACCTCTGATCTCCGCCACATCAAACGCTTTGCTGGGCCGTGAGGGATAGTTTGCGCACGTTTGTAAGGAATCATTCGCCCTGTTTGTGCTAACCATGGATATCTCCGGACCAATAGCATTTCCCACTAAACGATTGGGCAAATAGCAATACCGGCACCAAACCTACACCGTCTGCTTCATCTCAATCCAAATGGCGTGCATCCGCAAGAACTGTCTGAGGATACTTGCCAGTTTAGACATCACGTACTAATCCTATGCGTTGTCATTGATCCATTTGCCAAGTTTTAACCTATGCACGTCCATCACATAGGGTTTTTTGCAATAACCGTTCTTTAGACTTTTGTGGTGAGTTCCAGCATTTCCACTTTATATCCATCGGAGCTTGACTTACGTCACTATGGTATAAAAATCGTTTTTTGAATACATTCCAAAAAATCTCAATACCTTTTGAAAACTAACAGGCCGTCCAAAATATGGCATAGGTTCAACTTCGATCCCGGGTGGGTCACATATTTCTTTCAGGCTGCTCGCTCCTCGCATGTTTGTCTACATTTCAGACATTTCGGGACGCTGGAACGTGTTTGCTGAACCTCCGATGAACTCATCCGAAGACCGTTCAACCGAAGTCATCTCCAGCTCCCATCTCCTAGCCTACGGCAGACGTTTTTGTCCTGATTGCATTTGTACATCTTGCATTTTGCACCTTCCAGGGCTTTCGCATTGTAGAAGCATAGCGGCTTAGAAGGAGGTACAATGATGCTACCTATGTCGAGTCTCTGTCAGCACCCAACTGGCACACTTCGACCGCATCGTCGTTGAGTAAACCAACTAGCAAATCGACCGGGGCAAATCCCACCCGCCCTCCGCTCTGCGCCCTACATACATGCATTCATTAGGCCTCAGCACGCATCGTCATCGGTGCGGCTCGCGACTGTCTCCTTCTCGTGTGAGGCTCGCCACACCACGGTCATCATTCATGCGAACACAGACCATCGTCCACAATCATACACATAGTGACTCAACGACCTAGGAAGTACGCAACTTCCTCAGCTACACTGCCACATTCACCAGTCTGTACACTGAGATCGGTAGTTCACACCATTCCCACGTTGGGTTAGTTTCACTCTTGATTGGCGCAGTAACACAAGGAGGGGGACCTTGTGGTCTTAGGTCTTTTGTATATGTACTCATGGCATCGGGAATGCCATCAACAAAACCACAAGGGGGTGCCCCATACGTCGATACATCCGGTTACATGATCGAAGGTTGCCTACCGCCAACCTTCTAGGGTGAGGCTTGTGTAGTGACCGGCGACCGTGTGGTTTCTCTGAGGATCCCGGCTGCAACCATGTTTTCCAGCTTGTCTGTTCTGTACGCAGGATTCTGTGTACGCCTGTAATAGGAGGCCTGATACGAACTCAGTGCCACTTTCTTCAGTCATGCAACTAATTTCATACAACGAATGCTTGCCCTTTTCTTAATGACTCATCTATTCTTTCGTTCTTCAAGGTCGTTCAACTCGAACCTTTTCGAGCGTTGTTTAACGCACTCGAAGGTTCCACGCACTTTTCGCTTGGCGGGCGTTTGAGTGTCGCCGGGTGCCTCTTCTCTCTTCCTTCTTAGTTGCTGCCGTTGGTCCCAAACTAGGATAGAGCTAACTAATAATATTTCCGAACATTACTGGAAATATACCGTTTATTTCTAAAGCCCACTGCGTTTCGATTGTTCTACAAGAAAGGCGTCCTAAATTATTAGTGGACGAGGATCTCGCGCATACCCACTTGTCCACTACACTTTTTCGTTGCACATCCTTGTACAGATCCAAGGAAGATCATGTCTTTTTTTCAACTATGGGGCGCATGCCCGTATGTTGTATGTCAACGGACGTTACACCAAAGTATAGAAAACGCATGCAAAATATTCTGCTGGATATTTCCTTAGCAACCTATCAAGCGTTGCCAACTAATTGTTAGCTTTTAACGCCGATGCCAACGTATTTCCGCTAGGGCATGGAGTAAGGTCTCAAGATATTTTACACGGAAAACAACAGTAGGTGGTTGCCCTCCAATCTGGTTGATTTTGTTAGTCTGGTTCTGTGTATGTTTGATTTACAACTTGCTAGTGTTGAACGAGGGATTGTTTTCTACCGACCACTGTGCGCTACGTCGAAGTCCCGCCGAGGGATGGTAATATCCTGCGCAGAGCACGCCACACTCTAGTATGGTTTGCATACATGAGCAGGGGCATTGGCTTACTAATAACTAATGGCCTAGTATGGATCTTTGCGAGACACCCGTGCGGACCTCTAGGGTGGCAGAGAGCTCGCCATTGACCCGCACAAAGTCCGCCCTGCCTGATAAGTGATGGTGGATCCATTTACATAGCTGGCTGTGGAGACCCACAGTCGGTAGCCTGCTAGGGAGAACACAATTATTTTTCCTGTCAGAATACTTAGAGAAGTCTGGGAAAGCAACACTAGCTGAAATGCACTGTTCCGTGAGCCTGTTGGTTGTCCCGCGCTGTCCTGGTCAGTAAGTGCTGTTACGTATTGGGAGTGGAGTATCTCGGCAGCTCCTGACCGCTAGTTCATCCACCAGTGATGATATGACTCCTCAGTGTTTCATAACGGACGGAAAGTATCCGTAAAAGTGTTAAGGAGAATTACCTGTGATGATCATGATGTTCCGAAACGTGAACCGCCACTCCTTCTCTTTTGCTGACTCTGTCAGTGCGCAAGATGTGATAGCCTGGGAACTCGTCTTCGTTATAGGCGACTTGAAGTGTTAGCTATGTCACGATCACGCTGGTGATTATGGGCGTCTTCGACACGACGAGTTCCTTCCGCTCTGACGGCCTCTTTTACAGGGATAGCGCATTAACGCATACGCACCACCGGCCGGAAATGCATACACGTCATTTTTCAGCTGTTGGGGAGACGACAGCAAGGAGATGGCTGTAATCAGAGTTAGCCCGACCGCTATGGGTTCGACGTCTGCAAGTTTTGCTACTGAAGAGTAACCTGACGGAAACCGAGTGAGTGGTAGTCCTTCAACTGGGACTTTAGCAGGTTTGCCAGATGTATTTTTGGTTTCAAACCCCAGCTACACTAGCCAGTTTGTCTGGCTTCTCACGTCGAGGAGCTTCAGTAGGCGTCCCGCGCTGTGATGACGGCCGAAACAACTGCCGAACCATCTTAAGTTCAGGCCACTTGTGGGGTCGGGTGTATGGGTGCTGACATTACATAAAACACATCTCTAAAAGAATAGGCCAGAAGAAGTGGCATAGTCAGACTTAATTATGCCTTTAGAAACCAAAGCGCCTAGGAAAGAAAGTAACGTTAACTACAGTAGTGGCAAAACAACCAGTATGGATAGGATAGATGTGCTATGAATTGAATAACCTGACTCTGTTGCAAGAATAATGCATTTAAAGGCGCTAACTTGAAGTAAACAATCAACAGCGGATTCCGAAAGGAAGCAGACGAGCAGTCGTCAAATTTCTTTGTGCGCACAATGAGGTTGCCCTCTAGAATCACCTCGCTTAGAAACTTATTCCAAAGGCTAAACAAAAACCGCCCCCATTAGGTGTTTTACAACTCCAGCTCCCGTCAGTGGTGATGATTGTTCGGATTCCTCTTGAGAAAGCAGCTATCTTTTTCATAAACATCTTCCCGCGCTTTGAAGGCACGGGCGAAATCTTCTCGAGCCGTATACGTTCAACCGAGAAGAATTCCAGCTCCACCAGATTCTTTTCTAATGGCCTAGCACACATATCTGGGAGTAAGCTCGCGAACATTGGCTGCGACCTCCAGTACTTTGAAGTAATTGACGAGGTGTGGGCATCATGCCTGCATCCAATGTGCCAGAGATCATACTCACCCCCAGTAAGGTGGTGAAAGTCCCTCCTCTTCTCGAGGGGCGAACGCCTTACACAACATAGAAAACAGTCCATTCTCGTTTGTTGCAAGCTTGGGGCTGCTTAACCATCTTTAAATGGCTCAATAAGTACGTTCCAAGGTACGCCTCCCACACACTTTCCCCCTCCAGTTTGATCCCGAAATCTGCGGGCCCCCGAAAAATTTCCCTCTGCCTCATTTGTGTCGGCATTTTCGTTTGTTTGGCTAACACTACAGGCCCCTCAGGAAGCTGAAAATGCGGCTAGACTGTTCTTCTTCTTACAAGATAGGAGTTTTGGTGTTTTCGTAAGAAAAAAGGGACTAACCGAGATAAATATTATATCTTCTGGTATTCGGAAAATTCGACAGAACATCAGTTCTGGGAACAATTATCTGAGTGATAATCATATACTGTAGAAATTACAAACACTGACACTGCGTGCGTATATTTCTGAGAACAAGTATTATAATCTCAGACCATAAGCACAGACTTCGGGAGAGGAAGGTCTGCCAAAGCCCCCGAGACAAATACTCCATTAAAGCCGATTTTACCCATAGACCAGTCGTCATGCCACAAACTTATGCGTTTATCTGGTGAACATCCTCAAGCCGATAAGTGAATTTTGATTCCCCTTATTATGTCTGATGCTTCTTCGTTTTGGATGATAATTTGAAGAACAATATAATGTCCCCATGTGTCGTATTCTGCCCACGTTCTCGGTAAACACGAATCCCATCGAGCCAAGTTGGCCAGGTGTAGGCCTGTGTTTTCTACTTCGCCAACTAACCAGAGATCAGGAGTTTTACTGAATGGAATAGCTTCTTGGAAATGATTTATCTGTTGGGTAATGGTTATGAATAACCTGAGGACGGTATTTTCCATCGCCATAGACACACCTGATATGAGATTGGGGTTGTGCTTCACGTGTAAATGTAGTTTACCCAGCTTGTTCCGGTAACTCAGCTTCATTTACTTATCACGGGCTTCTAAGCTGGTTACTTTTAAGGTCACACACACATACACAGTGCATATTTTCCGCACTCCAGAAAAGCTTCATTTCAAACATTTGTTCCGACGGCTTCCTTCGGATCGTCGCCTGTATCCGTTGTAAAGTTAGGTGTCTGTAGTGAATCACGACTGTTAGAAAATTAGGTCCACGAGCGTCGAAACGATAACAAGGGGCCAAAGGAATCGCTGCACCAGTCGTTTGGCAAGTTCGTATTGGCCAATATGAACAGCACTCCACCTGCTTACCCACGGCCGATCGCCTCCTCCAGTCAGCAAACTTCATCTACCAGTGTGGGACTTGGAACCTTCTAGAACTAAACAATGGTCTGGATAACGGAAAGTTCAACGAGGGATCCGTAAGCGATGTGTTTGATAGTTTATAGTACATTGGCATCCTGGGATGTTTTAAATCTGTTGGTTTACCAAGAAGGTAATGTAGTGTTAACTCACTGTTCCCCTCCGAAAGCCAGCAAGCAATAGGCTTTCCTTTATTCAACCAGGCAACTGCTCTCTTTACGTCGTTGTGATAGTGCTAGCGGCAGCTTTTCTTTGGTGAAGCTAAGCGCTTGCGGTTGCCCATTGGGGCGTACGCCAGACGAATGCACTCGGAAGACATGCAACCGTCTTCGTCAAATCGTAAGAGCTGACGGCAGCCTGGCTATGGAGAAACAGAAAGTGCCGGGAAAAGGACGAAAATCCGTCTAAAGTATGCATAAGAAATACGTTTTTCAAATTGTGTACCACGCTCACATCATGTTTCAAGATCGGAACGAGTTGAAAGCGGTCATTTGGGTGAAAAAAATATTTTCAAATTTATAAGAAATATTAATATACGTATTTCGGCAAGTGTGTAGTTCACCGTTATGTTGTAACAAGCAAACGAGAAGGCGGAAGGCAGAGGTCAGGTAGGGATGTTTGTGTAACGCGTGACACCTAAAATACAGATTATGAAATAAATAGATACATACCGATTAGTCTGTTTCACGGGAGTCTTCCAGTGTTTGGCCAGTTTGCACGACGTTGACAGTATGCTCTGTAAGAAATGGAAAAAAAAATAGCGGGTAAAACAATCGAAACAAAATGGCTGCTTTCGAGTTCCCGCTATACTACGCCCTCGTTAATGAGACACCGTCTCTGTGCTCCTGGTACGTCGTTCGAGATCTCTACCTCTGCTCATGTCTTTGGCATCTTCCCTGATTCCTCTGCTTCCATTGGAGTCTCGGCCGGTTTTAGTCGATTACAGTGTACGACCATGGGCTTTTGACAAATATCTGTGCTTCGAATGTAACACAATGTATCACTGAGCACTCGTTCGATTGCGAAAGGGCCTTTCCATTCGCAATGTAGTTTAGCAGAGACTCCGGGGGGTGGTATGTCTGTATGTAGATAGACTTCCGCTCCAGCTAGCAAAAGGGTTCTATGAGCTTTCTTGTCATAGTATTCCTTTCGACGTCATCGAGCTGCATTTAAATGCCGGCTAGCCAATTCTTGACTTGTAACAATGGTGTCCCGCAGGGATATGAGGTACTTGGTGGTTAGAAGAGGTAGTCCCCCAAAATAAGGTGTTTGCAAATCCGATGAAAGTCGAAGCTCTCCACCAGTCCACATGAAACTCCGTGTTTGATTGGTGGAAGAATGAACAGTGCTCCGATACTCTATCACGCACTGTGGAAGCACATCATCCCATCGTTGAACCTCCTCTACAAATGCTTTCATCAGACCCTTCAGCGTGCGGTTGGTGTGCTCGACCAGCCCGTTTACTTCCGGGTGATAAGAGGTTGTTTGTGTTTTATCTGTTTTTATGAGTCTGCACAGCTCATGCATGGTGGCACTGTCAAAATTGGAACGTTTGTCTGAATGCAACTGTCCCGGAGCACCCCAATTGCAGATCCACTTGCTAACAATCGCCTTGGCAACCGAAGGAGCATCGATCGCCGACAACGATACAACTTCAGCCCATTTTGTGAAGTGATCTATCATTACGAGGATGTACCTTTCCCCCTAGCATGTCTCAGGTAACGGTCCCATCAGGTCGATGCCAACGATCTAATTTGAGTATCCACTATGTACCGGTTGTAATGGTGCTCTGTAGTGCGGAATTGGGTTCTTAAACCTAGCACGCGATGAACAATTACGACAAAAATTGGAGACATCTCTCCGCTGATGAGACCACCAAAACCTCGCTCGTGCTGCTCCGTGAATTTTATTTTGTCCCGCGTGTCCCAACTCTCGGTAAAGGTTCTCTAGCACCTTGGACACTTTTGTCTGAGGAACGACAATACGTCCAGTGTAAGTGGGCCCATATTGTGTGTACACGGTGCCATCTATTATCACCAGTTGTTTCCAAAGGGCCCACAAGCATCGAGTCTCTCAACTGCAAACTGCAAGCTTTTTGCTCATCGGTCCACTTCCACTCGCTGGGACCCTTTCATAAATCAAAGTCAACTCGGAATCATCCCTCTGCAATTCACTCTATCCTTCTGTGCTGTTCTGAAGACTGATCAGTGTCACATGTTGTGTGATGCAAGAAAGACAATCCCCATGATCACGAGTTGGTCTTCGAGAGAGGGTATCTGCATTCCCGTGCTGCTTTCCTGGCCCATGGTAGCACTCAAAAGCATACTCTCGCAAATACCCCCGCCAACGGGCAATCTGTCCTTCCGGGTCACGGAAATTCCTTAACTACGTTAACGATTAATGGTCAGTACGTACCACGAACTTCTTACCCAGCAAGTGATGACGGTATTGCTTTCAAAAGAACATTACTGCCAGCATTTCCTTCCTCGTGGCGCAATATTTCTCTCGTTAATATAGGGATCTGCCTCCGTACGCTATAACGTGTTCTTCTCCTGTTTCAACTTTCTGGGACAACACTGCTCCGAGAATGTAATCACTCACATAAGTGTCCAATACGAATTCACCAGCTTCCATGGCAAAGTCAGAGAATGCTAGTATTGGATATTCGCACAATGTCCTACGCAGTTGGTCAAAGCCCGGCTGCTGCGCCTCCGCCAATATAAACTCGCAGTCTTTCCCCAATAAAACGTTCAGAGGTTCTGTTATCGTTGAAAAGCTACTGACGGATCACTGGTAGTATGAGGCTAGACCCAGGGAACTCCTCACCTCACTGACCGCCACTGGGATTGGCCATTGTTTCTCCTCAGCCGTCTCGGCGCGATCTGCCTGAATGCCTTCCTTGTATATGACATGTTCCTGGAAATTAACATCCTCTTGCGTCAATCTACATTTAGCCAAGTTTAGCTTAAGATCCACCAGACGCCAACGATCTAATATGATTCGTAGATTTACGAGGTGTTCGTGGGTCGATAACCCGTGAGCGATGACATCACCCAAATATGCTAAACACTTCTGAGACACCAGGTCACGAAGTACTGATTGTATTAGGAGTTGAAATGTTGCCGGGACGTTCACTGAGCCGAACGGCATTGTCTAAAATTCATATAGGCCCGAAGGCAAAGTGAACGCTGTTTTACTCCTGTCTACCTCGTCAACTTCGATTCTCCAGTAACCCGATGCAAGTTCGGGTGTGCTAAAGCAACACGACCCGCTAAGCGCCTGTAGTACGTCGTCCGTGCGTGGAAGGAGGAACGAGTCTCGCTTCGTGACTCTGTTCAAAAGTCGGTAATCAGCACAAAGACGTAACTTCCCGTCCTTCTTTTTCATCAGAACTACTGGGGCGGCCCAGGTTGAATTAGAGGGCTGGTTAATGTTATTTCTAAGCACCTGTTCGAACCTTTCTTGCAGTTCCGATTGGTGGTGAGCTGGTATTCGTCTCGGAGGTGTTCGTATCAGTATACAGTTCCCTGAATCAATATGATGTTCTTACATCCCCGTGCGCCCTGTCATTGTCGCGTTCCAGGCAAAAACACCCATGTACTCCCTAATCGCATCAGTCAAACCGTCCTTCCGTTGGTCATCCGCTCCGCCAGCTTGTCTCTTGGAAGCTTGAGCTAGTTCCCACATTTGCCCTTCAAGATTGCTTGTGTTAGGAGTTATGATGGAAATTGGCAAATATCCGTTTCACGGGATTCGCCTTGAAGGTCGTTCAAAAGACAAAACGGTCCTTTTGGCGCAAGTCCTCGATTTTCAAATACTTTTCCAAATTTTAAAATCGGAATATCGGGCAAAGTACCTACAATAGATCAATTGTAAATAAGCGACGTTGATAGAAAAATTGAAATACATCGAATAAGCCCCAAAAGTATTGGCTTGGTGATGAAAATTTCTCCTCCATTTTCGCGAAAATATTCCGTCATTGGCGTTGCCTCACTTTTTCAAGTTGTATAAATGAGATCATTGCAATTTTCGGGATGAAATATGCCATCCTATAGCCTGAGAGTGCTTCATTTTGAGGCGTTTTGAAGATATGGTCGAAATGGAAATATACGACCATACAAAGTTGACATTGCATTTCAGCAAGAACACTAACACATTTGATGGTGAAACATGTATGACAACATTTCCAACTTCTTTGTCTATACAGTATTTATATTACTTCTCATTGTTTGCACGATTTCAGGCAGGTACTGGTCGATGAAACGTTGCTGTTAGAGATGGTTGAAAATGACGTTATCACATGGTTGTTTCCATCTTCGATGTTTGTAGAATGGCTTAAGAAAAGGGTGTCATATCCTGCTCTATCTTCGAGAATCTTCGGAAGCAAATTCTATTCACTCTACTCCATTGTTTCTTACTAGATTGAAGTCGCGTGGCGTTCATACGGAACAATATACGGAAACAGAAGAAATCAGGCTGCCTGCGGATTACATTTCAGCCAGTCACACTGTGACGTTTAGAATACCAAGTGTCCATCGCGGTGCAGAAAAATATTCCAACCATTATGACAATCAACGGAATCAAAGAAGATGATTACCATGTACCTCAAACGTCTCAAATACAGGTTTTCCACCGCTTCCCGCATGTGTTCGTTCTCCATATTGTTCATGGTAAAGGTGGTTCGGAGGGAGCAACTAATAGTGCGAACATATACTGGATACCCAGACGCTGATCATGGCTTAAGTCAATCGGATGGAGCAGCTGCTGGTGAGGACGTATACCGCATACCCTGACGTTATTCATGGCTTAGATGAATCAGGTTGGAATAGCCACTAGTGGAAACGTATATTGCATTCTGAAACGTTGTTGATAGTCTAAGTCAATTGGGTGGAGCAGTCACTAGTTTGGACTCATACTGCATTCTGAGACGTTATTAGTAGCTCAACTGAATCAAGTTGGAATAGCCACCGGTTTGAATCCATACTCAGCAGTTCTTCACAGCTAAAGTGAATGAGGTTGAAGCAGCTACTAGTGTGAACGTATACTGCATTCTGCGACGTTGTTGACAGTCTAAGCCAATCGGGTGGAGCAGCTACTAGTGTGAACGTGTACTGCAAACTGAGACGTTGATAGTCTAAGCCAGTCAGGCGGAGTAGCTTCAAGTGTGAACCTATATTGCATACCCAGGCGTTATTCATAGTTCAAGTGAATGAAGTTGAAGCATCAACACGTGTGAACCTATATTACAAACCCAAACGTTATTCGTATCTTAAGTGAACCCGGCTGGAGTGACCCCTAGTGCGGACATAAAGTTCACAATCAAACGTCCTTCATAGCCTAAGTGAATCAAGTTGAAACAACCATTAGTGTGAACGTATAATACGTACCCAGACGTCGTTGATAGCCATAGGTAATCGAGTGGAGCAGCTACTAGTGTGAACGTGTACTGCAATCTGATAGCCTTAGTAAATCGAGTGGAGCAGCTACTAGTGTGAACCTATACTGCATATCGAGAAGTTATTCGCAGTTCAAATGACTCAGGTTGAAGCAGCCACTAGT
>LUCH01001739.1:78106-109317 GCA_013368495.1 Paragonimus heterotremus
CCTCATCTATCTTTCAGAAAACACTTTTCTTTGCCAAGAAACACTTTAGGTCACTATCTCGATCTAATCGGTAGTTATGTAACTCGCACGGAATCTCCGTGACTGTGTGGGACTACTGTTGTTTGCTTTCTCTCACACGGACTGCCACTGCCGTTAAGTTTCGTTATCGGTAGTTATCAGTAGGTTTTCCTGCTTATCGCCCGCCAATCTTCACCCGTTGGATCCCCACCTCAAAGTTTCCCGAGGTCAACGAATTGTATACACAGAAAGTATTCAGGGCATACCCGAGTAAGCCGGTTGCAGTATATATATTAAATTTTCAGTCTATCACCAATGTAGGAACCTGGCTGTTCATCAAGTAACACTTCCTAGTCATACCCGGAAAGGAAAACTCTGCGAGCTAACTCGCCGATTATGATTTAGATAACAGTTGGTCTATGGGTTCGCCGACCACAAACTTCACTGACAGCTGCCAGTATGTTATCTCATTTTTGACCACAACTGAAGGAGATCATTACAATTTATGCCCAACGGTCTAAATACGCATATATTCTGAAATCTCCCAATTTCTGCTTATCAACCTTGATCATAGGTTAAGTGAACTGGACGGAGCAGCGACTAGTGTGAACGCAAACCATTTAATGTACTACGTTATCCGCTGCCGGCCCCCGTTGATCGGCCCTGAGACGGCCTTCTCGTTTGCACACCTGGTAACCTAACTCGAGTTTTGAACAATGCAGAACAGTTAAAAGAACTTATCTTCCGACGGAATCCGTAGCATCACATTCAGATTTTGAGCCCACCGCCGTTACTACGACAGCCCAGTCATCGCACACACCCATCCATATACACCCTTTAAGATCCTAGTCTGTCATCCCAAGGGCTCCACGGTTTTCAGACCAAGGGTCATCAATGTGGCTAGATATTAATGACACTTCAGCGCCGGGCGGGAAGGTATATTGTTCAACGTGTTTGTAATTCATGTTTAGAATACGAAGTTGCAGCCCTGGGGCTAAGGGTGCGTGCTACGATGGGACTGTCGTAGTGTCTGCAGTGAACTCAGCATCTGACTGTGATGCTATGGATTCCGTCGGAAGATAATTTCTTTTAACTGTTCTGCATTTTTCGAAACGCGACCCAGGTCACGCGGTGTGCAAACAACTATGGGCGGAAATGTGAACCATGTGAGCGTCATTATTCCGTTCGAAAAGACCCCATCTTTGGAAATACCTGTTTTACGCTAAAGAAGGCATTCACAATTTTGCTGTTCTGGGCGTTCAAGAAGAGCATAACATTCACAGCGTTCTTGCTGGCCTAACCTGTGAACAGACGAAATACAGTCAACTTATTATTCTTCATCCGAAAACGTGTTTCAGTGAGCCGATTACATTATTTAATTCTTTTGCTTTCAGCCGACCACCATAATAACCATGGGCAAATGGAGAGCCTACAGTGCTTTGGACTTAACAGTCCACTACGAGCACTGGACGGTCAATCATTCAAATGATTTCGTGGATCCTGAGAACGTGATCCATTCAGAAAATATGGAAAATCTTTGGTCTTTTGCTAAGAGGCACTTTCATGCCATATCTGGATCGAACAAACGACAGTTCCAGTCACACTTTCAGTAGATCACTCGGCGAAAACGAAATCCTGGAACAACGATCGGCAAACTGCTGTTTACATTGCCTCATAAGGAAATGTTGTGTGTTACATAATATACGTCGACATTG
This sequence comes from Paragonimus heterotremus, assembly GCA_013368495.1. Taxonomy (NCBI): domain Eukaryota; kingdom Metazoa; phylum Platyhelminthes; class Trematoda; order Plagiorchiida; family Troglotrematidae; genus Paragonimus; species Paragonimus heterotremus. The sequence continues at coordinate 79,840 of LUCH01001739.1, forward strand.
TTGCACGCGCTTGTCACTCCGATTCATATGCAATGCGCTAATATTGGTAGCTGCTCTGTTCCGTTGACTTGATCCGTGATCAAGGGCTAATTATGCCCATTTATTCACCTTAATAACTGCTCCGTCCAGTTCACTTAAGCCATGATCGACGCCTTTGTCCTACCTTACCAGTTAAGCTAAACTGCGTTAACAAAAGTAACTCTCCCGTCCAGATCACTTAAACTGTGATCAACACCAAAGTGTGTGGTACGCGTTCACACTAGTAGCTGCTCCGTCCAGTCCACTTAAGCTGTGATCGGCGCATTTGTCCTACCTTACGAGTTAAGCTATACTGTACCCCATGCTCAGATAGGGAATAGAGCTCCGAATTATGTATTTGATATTTGTGGATACATGTACATACTGCCTCCGCTTTTTCCAGTACGGAATACATCTTTCGGTTTTCATGTGTGACACGTGTCCCTCTGGATGACTGAAACAGTGTATCAGATGAAGTCTTGATCATCATGTTGTTCATCGCATCTGATATCTGTAAGAAATGTGTGTGCGCATATATGAAGGAACTTACTTTCTTCAATAATATTGACAAGATAATCGTTCCAGGTGATGCTGATTCGCGCTTACTTCGACCCGTGTGCAAGCTGTACATTTTCAGCTGACCAGTCTAAGTTTATATCCGTTGAGAGTGGTGTGCGGGACTTGCTTTCCACAATCATCGGTGAAGTGCGAACCACGGCTGAAGTAGAGGGAAATGACAAAAATAAGGATTCGAAACGTGCACTTACCAGGCGACTGAGGTTGAAGCTGACTGCCACAGAATGGACACTCGTTTATGTTTGCCGTTTGGATACACTTGGAGTGAAAAATCAGCTGATCTGCATCACAGCAATAGCTGTCCATCTGTACTGGGTCACCGCAGTGTCCACACAGCAATCCTGTCTTAGACTCCTTCACTTGCCTCGACTGCATACCGCTTGTAGCGGAACCCATGGAAAAGTCGTACAAAAGTAAGACAGCCATGGCTCGTTCCACTGTTTTCCTGGCGAAGGCAAGTAATCGCCGTGCGGCCGTTGCAGCCATGCAGTTTTTCTAGTAGATGATGCAGGACTTCGTAGTGACAGGTGAAATTTTCTGCAACTAGCGACCAAAGCTGTGATCCTACCAACCGTCGAATTGGCAAGTTGTACTCTGCCAGCCACCGGTCATGAATGGGGACGTGACGTTTGTGAACGGTAATAAAGACTAAACAAGACATTACCGTAGGGGTAGAAATGTTCCTGAATCGACGACAAAATATATCTATGCGTGAAAGCCACACTGTGCGGCGAAACGTACACTCACGTGTGACCTGTACGCTATCCACAACGAAAGCTCGCCGTCTTGTCGCATAAGAGGTCGCCATGTTCAAGGTGATTACTACAGAACTGCTTACCTTTCACCCAGATACCGTTTCGAAAGGAAGTTGTGGAGTCCGTTCGTTCAGATGGTCCTGGGCAAGATGCCTTGCGAATGCGATCATTCCGTGAAGAATGGTCTTCACGTCAACATCAGTCAACATCAACAACCTCACGGCGGTCGCACTAATAGGTGGCTTGTATTTCATACTCTCAAAGCAGCCACCCGCCGTGGATCCATATTTTTTGGATGGCGACGGCTAGGACGTCTCTTGTGTGCGTTCTCTTATTCAACCGTCTGTCTGCGTTCTCCAGCCCATTATTCGTTCCATTTCCAAAGTGGACAACATCGCTTTGTGCATGAATGGCCTACTTCTGCTCGATGTACAGCCAACTTCACAACAAGTTACTCAGAAACTTCCTATCCGTTCGGCCGATGATATACAAATCACGTTTGAACCAACGGTAAACAGCGTACGAGTGCAACTTATTCTTCCCCGAGGTCTACCGTAACCATTCGGTGGAAGAGATAACGACTGCGAAGAGTTTGTCTTTTGACAAATATGACGGACGAATGTTACCCACTTATATGCTTACCTAAGGCATCGCGTACATGAAAGTAATACAGCAGGTTGTTGCAGCCGAACACCACATGAAATGCTCTCATTTGTGCGGTCGTCTTATCCATGTTTCCATCGCAGCGTGATCGCCCATCATTTCCCGAAAAATTTCGAAAAATCTACGTAGTGAAGCATACTTCTCACTACGAACATGCCCATACATCAAGGGTCGGCCATGTCCCATACCATCTGTCACGAGGAACTGGTATAACTTCCAACTTTCGAAGTTTGAGGGAATTCACAACGACATACTGGTGCCTGTTTGTCCCGTGGGTGGCATCCACCTTCAACACGTATGGAAAACGTCGAAATAGTTCAATCTGCATTCGCTGGGCGAGGCTGATGTGCATATATATGTTGCCTTCGTCCTTCATGGTGCGCAACACACCCATCGCACTAGTTGCCGACAGCACCTCATCACGGTTTTCTAATGTTCCGTGACCAACCTTGCATAGCAAACTCACTTGATATCGCAGGCTTTAACTTGTGACTGACGTATCCAACGTCAGCGGTTGTGGTGAACTTCTCGTGAACATCCGTTACGTACCGCTTAATGTCAGCGGTTAGTGTATTACACTGGAACAGATTCCCGCACTCATTCAATTCGCTGATGGTGAGCGAAAGATTCGTAGGATGAGACTAATGTGGTAGACGACTGGTGGGGTGGTTGTTCTCCAACTCTAAAGAGCGCATAACCAGACAAGCATCTCGTCGAACTACATGGAACCGTGATCTGCAACATGTGTTGCGAGAGGTGGCTTGTAAAACCGGCAGCAGTTAACCTACCAAACACGTCACGCACCTCCGCATACACTTCATCGACTTTGATACTTCATATAACGGTGATAAATCTGCACGGTGTTCAGAAAACCATGCCGCCGTACCTTATCGTATATAAAAGCAGTTTTCGGCCTACGGCTCGCCACACGAACGTAAATAACGCGAAATTCGCGATCCTAAAACATCGCCTTGAAAATCGCAACACATTTCATTTCCTACAAACAAAAAATAAGCGACTTAAAACAAAATAATAAACGAATGACAAAAGTGAAAAAAATAATTGCGAACAACCCCAGCATTCTCTTGTTAACATCGCCACACGCAATCGACCAAAACAACAGCAACCGTGCCGATTTCCGAAAAACAATTACGATAACGCCGTTTTTAATTAATGGTCAGATAAGACAAAAAGATATGGGTCCATGACGCAGATTTCGACGATTTCAATTTCTGTACCAGGCACCAAGCTATTAAAACGATTTTTTCCGGAAAAATAATTTTCCCGAACAGGACAGCTCAGCGGTCGAAATTCAGGTGGGTTTAGATCAATAGTTTCAAGTCGAGACTGGTACGCGACGTTTCTTAGGCCTGTGACTAGTTTGGTAGCCATGCGTTGGACACGCTCAATGGCTAAGATGTCCTTCTTCAGACCAGTATACACGACCTGGTTTGTATACATGAGGAGCTGTTGTATATAAACCCCGTAAAGCGTTTGAAATGCTCCCTTACTGATGCGGGGAAAAGTGCGCCTAATCATCCTAAGGGTAGCAAACCTTTTTTTCGCCGCCATCCAGTGGTGATGCGCAAAAGATAAGTTAGACGAAAACCAGATGCCCAGATCTTTCCTCAGATCGATCTTCATGATATCTACTCTGCCGAGTGCACTATGAATCACGAAGGCGTTGCCATAATCTCCACCGAGTGACATATGTGCGCACTTACTGTCATTTAGTGGGGAACTCCAATCGTCTGACCAACGCTCAACCGCGTTAAGATCAATCTGTAGTGCACTGGGATCGGTGGCATTCCAGATTTTTAGGTCATCAGTATATAGGAGGGCATTGTTGGAAATACTTTAGGGACGGTCGTCGATGTAGATCAGAAATAACAAAGGACCTAACACTGACCCTTGAGTAACTCTAATAGAAGTGACAGAGTGAGATAAAAGAACTGGTCCGGCTTTGAACCTAAACGTTCTATTGTCGAGGAAAAAAGCAATTCCAACGAAGAATCTCTCCTCGAATGTCAAAGGCCCCCAGTTTTTGTTCCAAAGGGCCGTGTGGGGCAAGGTCGAAAGCCTCGGTAAAGTCGAAGAAGATGGTGTCTGAGATAAGGCCATTGTCTCTGGCTTCCTTCAGACTATCCATGAAGACAATCATGTTAGTTACGCATGACCGATTAGGAAGGAGGCCATGCTGGGTAGAGGAAAAAAGATGGTTTGAAAGGATGTGGTCAAGGATGGCACGTTTTGATATGCATTCCAGTATCTCACACGGAATGCTGGTAAGGCTAATTGGCCGATAGCTGGCCGGAGAGTGTCGGCCACCCGCTTTAAATATGGGCGTGACCGTCGCCTCTTCCCATGCACTAGGGAGAATGCCAGTCTGGAGTGTCTGGTTAAATAGCTCATAAAAGGGTTCTGCCAGACTAGCGGCTGCTTCTTTGAGAATTCTGGGGTGCATTTTGTCTGGACCCATTGAGCTGTATGAATTAACCTTAAGTAAGAGGCTCTCAATTTCCAGTACAGAAAACTCGGCGGCAACGAGTGGTTGCTGGAAATTCTGTGGCAGAAGGATAGAGTGCCAGTCCGGCGGTACGACGCTATATACTGCCGTGTAGTAATCCCTAAATTACTCGGCCACAACTAGGGAGTCAGACGAGGTCTCTCCGTCGGACAGTCGCAAAGAAAGAGCCGATGGTTTATTCTTTCTTAGTCGTCACATGTGCTTAAGTAAAAATTATTTGTTCCCGCGAGCTTTGAGGAGAACCTCCTCCTGTACGCGTTTGGTGTGCTCACGGATTTCCCATCTGCACTTATTTCTAGCAATGTGGAACGCGCATGGGTCCTCCGCCTTCCCCGTAAGCTTGTGTTTCGCGAACAAATACAGACGGTCATCAAGGAGACGACGCAATCTGCACGGAACAGGTGGCCGATAAGAGCAAGTGCACAGTTTGCACGGCACAGATTATTCGTCCGCCTTCTCAATTGCGCTTTGAAGTGCGCAGTAGTTCTGATCCACGGAGCCATAGTCCAGAAGTGGTGAACCTAGGTAGCTCCTCAGGCCGTTAACATCAGCTTGATTAGAGTTTCGGAGTGTGGGCTTCTTTATTGGTTGTTGTAACCAGTAACAGATAAGATCAAAGATAAGCGAAGTGATCACTGTGTCCAAGTGGCGGCTTGATAGTCACTCTGTCTACCAGGTAGCTCTCATTAGTAATGACCAAGTCGAGTAAAGAGGGAATCTGACCAGGACGGTGCCGCGTCGGGACGTTGACATGCTGTTTCCACGCTTTCCGGCTCACCAACGTCGATAAGGAATTCTCGAATCCACTTTAACATTCCTGGTGAGAAACTGATGTCCAGTTTATCTTGGGAGCATTGAAGTCGCCCATAATAAGCAGATGAGCAGAGTGTTGTAGCCCTGGGTTCGTAAGAAGAGTATCATCGTCGGAGATGTCAGATGAGGGAGAACTGTAAATGACACCCACTAAGAGAGTTTGATCCACGCAATGCCAGTCGAAGCCATAGAGCATCACATTTGTCGGAGGACTAAAGTCTACTGATAACCGTCGGTGTTGGGAGATGCTGGTGAAAGAAAACCGCAGAACCCCCCATTCTCCCTCGGGCGGAGTCAGCTCGGTAAACTGAATACCCGGGAACATTCAGTTCACTGTCACTTATGTCACCTGTAAGCTAGGTCTCCATGAGAGCAAATATGTGCGGTTGTGTATCATGAATTAGCTGTTTGATTTCCGGTAATTTATTGAACAAGCTCAGACAGTTCGTATACATGCACTTGAGAGCGACTTCTCCGCATGACTTGGCGAGAATTGAGAATGGTGGTGGTAGGGTTGGGTTCGGTCTGTGCTGCCGAGTGGCTCTGTTGGCCCTCCTGTGAGGCTGCGGACGCGATGTCACCGCTTGTGCGTATGTCAGCGTTCCTACGGGAGGCCTGACCAGCATTTTTGGTGTCGCTGCTTGCAGCCTTTGCAACCCTGCTAAATTTCCCTTTTTCGAAGGGTGTTTGGGATTTTTCACCCATGGAAAATTTGACTTTTTTGTCGTTTAAATGCAGGGCTTTAAGGGGGGCAATGTGCGCTGTTTAAAGGGGTCCCGGTAGAAACACCCTGTGGGGCGGACGGACAAATTATTTTTTGAGTCACGGGCGGCGGCCCCAGCAGGCCCCTATCATTCCGAATCCTAGGAAAGAAGAATTTTCTACGGGGCCTATCCGTGGCTTTTGGCTTAGGTGACTCGAAAGACGGCCTGAGTACAACGTCTTCAGCAGTGGTGCCCTTGCTTGAGGAGTCAGTCGTTGGGATGGCGACTACGGAGATGGCATACCTGTTTTCCACCACTGGTGCATAGGACGCAGTGGGTATTATTGGGGCAGAAACTACGACTTTAGTCTCAGGCTGTTGTTTCTGGTCCGCCATGATTAGCGATTTGGTTTTACTCCGCTGTTCACGTCTTGCTCTCTCTTGCCAAGAACGATCAAAAGACACGCCTTTCAGGTGGGCTTTGGAGGATTTTAAAGCCGCAGTTTTTTCCACCACAGTCTCCGAACTAAGCATGACTGGCAAGGTTACCAAGAGGCCCAGTGACCTTGCGGTTGTCTTAGCGCGAAGCCTGCCCACCAGTACAAGGTTGGCAACGTCTGGGGAGAATGAAGAAGTAAGAACTAACTTTGCGTGCTCAGTTGGAGAGGACGTTGAGGGGAATCGACCCCATAAAACAACTCTCGTATCTCTGAGAGCTCTCTCTTTCAAATTGGCTGCTGCCTCCTCTATCTGCGCAATTGATAGAGCAACCGCCTTCTTGGTGGCTGCAACCCCAGGGAGAGCGACCGCTGTGTGCTCATTTAGAGACTGAGGTTCGGACTTCATTTCGGACAAGGTCTGTTGGTACTCCATCGGCCTAATCTCCATGGAAGAAATGGAAGGGCAAACTGAGCCAAGGAGAGTCTCGCATTTACAGCCGCAGGTTTTCTGCGTTGCTTCACCTTTCGTGGAGCGCGCGTGAACAGTCAGCCGCAAAGCGACGCCTTGACTGTCATTGAATCTGCAGCCCATACATATAAAACTCACAGATGAGGAAGAAAGAAGTCAGTACTGGTATTCATATGGGGCAGTACACTTGAAGTGATACTTTAGTGCGTACGTGCACTAAATTGACGTATCCTCGGGTATACACAGAAATACCAGACGCGAAATAAAAGTACAGATAATTGAGGAGATCGGAAATAAATTATACGATAATTACAAATGGTCTCGATCAGCGCTAGACGACACCGATACACGAAATACCTAGGGAGGCTAAGGATCCGACTTGCGAGCGCGCGAGCAAGCCTGAAGAAAGTGTATGGCGAGCATAGGCCGACAAGCATGCAAACAAACAAACGCGATCGCATGCATCAGGCAGCCAGCAGGCAAAGATCCTTAAGGTCCTATGTACGATGTGAGCTAAGATTTTAGGAAGGATTTTCCACATTTTACAGCAGGCAGACCGGGGGTATCTCCAGGTCACTACAATACCACCTATGTCACTGGTAGCACTTCACGGACATTTTGCATTCGTAACAGCCGCACACGCTTACCTCCTCAGTGAGTGTTTGTTGAGTCCCAGTACTATTAGTTCTGACCCGGGTCATTGTCATAGGCAAAAAGCAATATACGATGTAGAACGAATACAGAAGTAGATACAATTTAACCCAAAAATTTTGATCATTATGTTATTCGGTAATGAATAACAGTATTCAAATGCAATTTTTGAGGCACATGGCACCAATATAGCAAAAAAATGCGTAAGCGATAACAGCGAGAAAATCTAAATCAAATTTCGAGTTACCCGCGACCTCCGTCAGACCATCCATGAAAATAAGCATATTTACTTTTGTATAGTATATACGTATAACATTTATGTTTAAAACAGTGTTTGCGGACATATTTGGCAGGTTGTGAACGCAACGGTATATTTAAATTGGTCCATCAAATCTGAGTATCTGATTGTTTGAACGCATCAATCTTGTTGGTGCACTCTGCGTGCGTGCTGTTGGTTGTGATGGTGGGTTTACTCATGCTTTTCCCTGGTTTGGTGATTTTTAATTTTGTTGTCTTACCATTGTCAGAATTTAACCTTCTGATGTTCATGTGTGTTTGCCCCGCGTTGTTTTTCACGGTGTAGCTTGCCATCGCTGTAGTTGATGAAACTTGACGTAGGCTTAAGGTCAATTTCAAATCTAGGACTTTATGAAGGCATGCGCCCATTGACGTCCTGATGCTTGGCTGATGTGATCCGGAGAATGTCCAAACTGCGTCTGTCAATTTGGATGCGTTTGGTAATGGTTTAAGGGTAGGGATGAAAGAATGGGGATGACAAATCCTGGTTGCCTTGACGCAGGCAGATCATTTTTCGATTAGTACAGAATAGGAAGAAAGTTGCTCCTTTTTGAGTACATCTACGCTGGAGGCATCAACACTGTTTGCAGGCAATTTATTCCACGGATTGACTACCCGGTTAGTGAAAATGTTAAATCGAACAGCCAGTCTTGAGTTTATGACCCCTTAAATCTCTGTCCTGACTTATCAAGAATGAACATTCCAAAGGACTTATGCCGGTATGGTGGGTAATCTTGCACCTTTCAATAGGGTCACCTCTTACCCGCTGACGTTCGAGGCAGAATAATTTCAACGAGCTTATTAAAATGGCTTTTATCTCGGGAAATGAACATCGCCCAACCTTCGTTGATCCTGTTATTTCTGCTTTTGGTGAAATTTTCAATCAGTCGGTCACTAACCCAAACGATATGTTTTCACTTATGTTCTAGTAATTACTGTATTTTGTTGCTTCAAGGACATTACATGCCACCGTTTGTTTTCATTTCAGCTTGCTCTTCAGCCAATTTCTGTTCTAAGCTCCGGTGCGGATGAAGAAAAGGCGGAAACTGCTCGTCTTGTAAGCTTCTCACTTTTATGTTCACAAATTGGCTCAGTCTTCGTTTGTTGGTGCGATTGCGATTGGTGATCTGATAAAATCCACCCTGGGTCCCAAGGGAATGGATAAGATGCTGCTGTCGTCCGGTGATAACGTTGTTGTCACTAATGATGGAGCTACTATCCTAAAATCTATTGGTATAGATAACCCAGCCGCAAAAATTCTTGTTGGTGAGTGCCCGGTCACGTAATAATGCTGGTTTCAGAAATGAGCAAGGTTCAAGACGATGAAGTTGGCGATGGAACAACCTCAGTCACTGTTTTAGCCACGGAGTTGCTTCGTGTAAGTCCGGTTGTTCGCTTCATTACAAGTTGATTCTTCCACCTCTTAACTGAACGAGTAATAATTCATCACTAGCATTACTCATTAATGCGTCAACTACTTAAAGCTTTCAACTTTTACAGGGTCATGTGACGTACCGCCACATGTGCGTCAGATACTGTCAGGTTATGTAAACGTGCATAGAAGCAGCCCAGTTAATGCGTGACCTTGTAATTGATTGTCTGTTTTCATTCTACTAAGCCACCGCAAAGTGGGATATTTGCTTAATGTTATCCTTTTGGATTTCCGTTTCTGTGCATTTTACAAATAACCCCTCTGCGCCTACACAATTTCGACGGTGATTATTAAAAATGGCTTTCGTGTTAAATTACCGTTATGTTACCTTAAGAAAGCATTCATTCTCGTGTTCTTTTGCTGCATTTCAAGTTGTCATCAACACACTCAAAGAGGTTCGGTACGAACTCCGTTATTAAGCTGCTTTCTCCGAGTACGATGTTTAGACTGCGTTTTGTTGAACAAGGTGGCTGTTGCCTTCAGACTTTTCTGAATGCTCGCAATCACTTAGCCTGGATTTCGTCAAACGTTTTGTTCAACTTGAAAGTTTACCACAGTTAATGAGGTCGTATTGAAAGGGTATCACGCATTGATGAGGGTTTCGCTAACCTGGGGCGTCTCTGACACTGGTGTAGTGTCTATTTCCGATTATGGAACAACATTACGCGGCTTACGCTCTGCAGTGCTGTATGTTGGCAAAAGCTAACTGCCTCATGTCACTGATATCCATAGCTTTTTTATTTGACCCTCGTTTTCCACGGAACATTATGCTCATATGCTGTAGTAGCACCACGTACACAACGATGAGGTACGGCTGCGTGTCTTGGGAGCAGTCTCTCTTTATACGAAGTCACTTCACTTTATCGTTGTGATGCCTAGACCATATTTTGTGCGTTCCTACTAGGCGTTTGCTTTGTCGCGCTTTGTTTATGATTTCGGTATGCAGTCATAAAACGGCACGATAGATAACTCTCGATTAGTTGTAGGGATGCGCCGAAACTGACACCGGGTTTGAACTCCGTTGGCTCTACTCGGCTAAGATCTGAAAGGTGTCAAGTGTCGTTGGTTAGGGTCACTGAGATATGTGACCGCAAGCCGTCATCAGCGACAGAAGTGTTTTGCTCGCTTGTTTTGGCCATTACCAACTTTTAGTAAAAGTTTAGAAAATTATTAAACCCCAAAACAAAAATGCAAGTAATTTTCTTTCGTATTTTCGCATTGTGCTCTTTGTTTCTTGTTGTCCATTTCTTTGTTTCATGTTCTCAGTTGGCACTCTGTCTGTTACGAGACTCATGTGTGGTAATGCTTGCCGGACTATCCTGGTGGTGATAATGAGTTAGAACACCACCCACGCAGATTGACGTTATTCAGTTCACATGTTATTGTGTGCGGTCAGGCATCTTGCGTTATAAGGGTTATAAGCTTCCTCCACCCTCTAGTATTCAGTAGATAGTTTGTTTACTTTGTTTGTCACCTTCATTGGTGTAACGCGCGATATCTCCACACATCTTGATGTTTATTCATCATCTCCTGCCCATTATTCTACCCCTAACACTTCAGGCCTTGAGTTGAATACGTGCGCTTAATGCACCGTCTTGTAGCGAAACTATTTACACCTCTGTACTTGTATACTTACGTGATCGCGTAAAAACAACCTTTCATAGACTGACATTTCAGAGAAATAAAAGACGTTTCCTGTACATACTTATTCGGAAGGATTACTTATATACATTCATTTTGACATTGATCGCTATGTACCTCTTGTCACGTTTGTCGGAAGCATTCGTTCTCCCGCCGTTCTTTGGTGCAGCCAATGGCCTGCTGGTAACGACATACTGAACTTCAAAAAACCTAGGTGTGGGATCTTTCTCAGCTGGAAAGCTTATCAGTATCGTGTGTTGACTGCATCACGTTATTCAGGTCTTTTACAGACTGTACACTGATCACATTCACCCGTTTAACCGGTAGAATTAATGGAACAAGCCGCTGCTACCGGGAACTCGCGAAAGTTTTTCCGTCTCACCCGAGCAATTGTTAGCAGCAAGCCCGGTGTGATCGGGATAATCTGCGAAGCCAATGGTGAGCCCATTCGTAGTCTGCAACGGCGCTTAAGACGCTGGGTTGAGCATTTCCAACAGCAGTTCATCTGGTCATCAGCGCCATTGACTACACTTACGAGTTCCGCTTGTGTATATTGGTCTCCCGACGTTTCCCCGCGCTTGGAAACAAAAGTCTCACTTGAGTTGAAGCTCTTCAAACGTCACAAAGTATCCGAAGCAGGTGAACCCTCTGTTGTCATTTTTGTAGATGGAAGTCTAGCCGTAGTTAAAGAATTGACGGTTGTACTCCAGAAACTTCGGGTCAGTAAAGTTGTCTTAAATAACAGGTTTGGGTAACATCGTTCCCGATTTCAAAAGTGACCCACACATTTCGTGTGCTTATCACAGAAGGATTAGCTTGATATCTATCCCGTCAAAGTTGCTCGCAGCCATTGTACTTTGTGGACTAAGAGAACGCGCGAGAAACATATCCTTAGGAAGCAAGCTGGGTTTCGTCATGGATGCATTGATCACGTTTTCGCACTTCGCCAGATGCTTGAACTCCGCCATTCATCTAGAACGCCAACAATTGTTATCTTCCTGGACTCGAGCAGGGTTGGGGTTTATAGCAGCTTATCACCGACCTTTAGCATCTCCAGTGGTGTGTATGACAAGGTTGTCCAGCTTCTTTCCTATTCTACTTTGCAGTAAATGTGATCCCAGTGTGCAGTGATAGACTGCGAATATGATTATGAATATGTGATTGTGCTCCCAAGCACTTGACTTCGAGGCAGAGTATGCAGACGACTTCGCTTTAATCTACGAGGGCTCACAAAGAGCCCGAACATCGTAGGCAGATTAGAGTCTTCGGTTCGTCAGTCTTCTATGGCTTTCACACCCACTAAGTACAAGGTGTTGTTGCAAGATTGGCAGGGCTCTGTACCTGCCCTCTCATCCTCGGTGGTTCGCAGTTGGAGGTAGTCGAAAAGTTTATGTACCTTGTGAGCTGTATCAGCGCTGGTGGAATGTCTGATGAGGTCACAAACCACATAGCAAAGGCTCGGATGACGTTTGCCAACTTACGTAGTCTGCGGCGTCGGCATGGTCTCAGTCTTTCTGTGACAGGTCGAGCGTACAGTGTTACTCTAAGGACAGCTCCAAAGCCTAGTCACTTCGCGCGGAGGATGTTCATAGAGTATCCGTTTTCGAACCGTTTTTGGCGTGTTGTGGGAACACCGCGTCAATTATGACGATGTTCACCGACGTGGCTTCGGAACAGATGGTCTGTCGACCGCTGAGCATAATGAATTTCTCATAGACCCCGTTAGATTGTCCACATTTTGAGAACGCGGACCCACCGTCCGCTACACTGTACTTTGTTTGCGAGTGGTAGGTTAGACGGGAAGCGGCAGCCCGATGATTGGCGCATGGCTGGTTCCGGAGTATGAAACTACTATGAAGCTTGCTTCAATGGAGCACTCTCATCTTCCTGGCTGAGGTCCGAGGGACAGTGAACACCTGTGGCTGAGGACATTATCTGATATGACGAAGACTAGGGGTCGATAATGCGTGTTGCGAGTCTCCATGTGCATCGTTGTGACTTTATTCCTTGCCGCACCTTTTTTTAATCATATTGTAGCACGTTCGCCACTCCATGTGTTGTATATATATATATATATATATATATATAATGTAAAGAATGCGCTTCGTACCTCCGAAGTAACGTGTTGCAGTAGCTTTGGTTCGTTAGGAAGATGAAGCTCAGACTCTGAGTTGCTTCACATGCGACCGTCTTCCGTTGGAAGCTTGCGTTAAACCTTCGAAGTATGAGAAGTCCCGTGTCTCAACTTTTACGTCCTGCTTTAAAAGTGGCGAAAAGCAGATACTTCCAGAACCGGTTACATTTTTCCAGACGGCCTTCAGGAAATAATCTAACTGGAGGTGATTGGCGGTAAGGAACGAAGGGGGCCTTGCCGTGACTGCGGATGCATTACTGACTATGTATTCGGCGTCAGATCCTCGAACATTATTCAACATTCGTGACATCCATATACTTAAAGCCCGTTTTGATTTCTCTGTGCATAACGCTCGGCGCCCAATATCACCCCAGTGTCCTAGTCTTTTGCAGGCGACTAAGACTAGATATTTCGAATGCTTACTGTTTGAACATTATTTTTTAAGTTTGACCAGCCTCCCTTCCTTTATTGGGTTTTGTCACAGTCGCCATTTTAAGGTATGTACAACACGAAAAGTCACGTGACTTCTCAAACGTGCTCCAGCAAATGGAAGAAAGTAGACTGCAAAGTGAAAGGAAGGATTTTACAGAAAAATTTAAGTCGATGTGCTGAGGTATTCCCAATACCAGTACCATCGGCTTCCGTTCCTCATTATGGCAGACGACCCCCCCAACCTATAGTGTTCGTCGTCTTTGAGATTCGGGCAAGGTATCGAAAAAAAACCGCTAAAGCAAGATTCAACATCAGGGCTTCCTATGCTTCGAACCCAAGTCACATGCTGACCACTGGGCTCTCGTTTCCGGCTTAGCCCACTACTCGAAAGCAAAGCAAGACGCGACAAACGATGGGCCAGAATTTGTAAAGCATATCCATATGATGATTATGATGGCCAACGTGGCTTTTAGTCGGTATCATCCGACTGAATGGCTATCATAGTCCTCTTTGAAGACTCGTCAACAAACTTTGCCGTCGCTGGTGCTGTTGGCACCAGCAGTGGAACCAGATGTTGACTATTCCGTACGCGGATAAATTGGGTTCCGCAGTCGTTTATTAAGGGCGTTCGCGCGGTTGCATCATACACTCGAACTTTCGCAGAATGACAGATCATGGCGACGCTGACGTCTTTAGTTGATAAACGTCCTCCAAACTTTGCCCATATTGTTTGTGATGTCATCGTCAAAGTTAGCAATACGTCAGCAATTTGCATTTATGCCATGTCATGTTATGAAAAAAAAGTGTAAAACCTGACCAAGAAAAACTAAGAAAGGGAATGACGGGGGTCTAACTCCTAAAAACCAACTGTCTTAACATACTTTCAGTAACAAGGTACCGAAACCTCCCAAACAAATAACTAAGCTACAGATGAAAGCAAGGCGTTATCCTTACGGCTTCCACTTACATGCGTCATCTAGTACACTTTCTCCACGCGCCCTACACCAGTCGCCCGCGGTATCGACCAACAGTGTTCGGTATGGTAACCCACTAGCTGGCATCCGTAGCACGTGGTCTAACAATCTAAGTCTATGCCGGCGCACAAACCAGACAGAGGAATCCATTTTACGCCTATTAGCAGACACCCGTTCCCTATCTTCTGTTGGTCAGCCGTTGGTGCCACCTTATACAAACGCTTGAACATAGGCGTCGGTGATAAAATAATTGAAGACGGCCCAAATTTTCTATTCTGAGTGACCAGATATCACAGCCCACACAGTCGTTTTACATATGCGACTCGAAGGTGATGCTTCTCTGTCTCCAGAAGTGCCCTAGATTAGTACATGCTGCATTATCCTTGGAGATACGAATGTTCGTTTCATTCCCTGTGCCTCCACCGCTGCTGATGCAACTTTTAAGTACGCAAACCGGCTAACAATCTTTATAACTTCATTGTGTAACACTAAATTTACGTAATTACGGCAGTCTTTCAAAATTAGTCACTTTAAGGCTGAAAAGTGCATTTAAAACTACTTGGCAGGGTGCAAAATAGTGTTTAACGTTGTCCGTTCTGTTTGGAACTTGTCAAGCAGCATCACTCTGTCGTCAGCATAATCAAGATCAGATAGAAGATCCACGCCGACATTTTGTGAATACTGTGAACAGTCGTCCGTCGTTTTATCTGTGACAGAGTATTGAGAAAAACAGCGCTGCTTTGATGTATGTCGCTTTTGGTGCCAAGACTGTCTTGCACATCAGCGTAGACCTTAACTCAAGCTAAGTGGGAGAACAAAACACTGACATGCTTGTTCGATACACCCTACCGTTTAAGCGACTCTGATAATGCATATAGGTTAACTGAAGGGTACGCGGTTTCACAGTCGACTGTTGACCTTCAATACCGTTCCAAAATTTGACCATTACATTGTCTTCTAGGACGCAACCCTGCACGTTCTCTCCTGTGGTCTACCTGCCAAACAATGAGTGGGCGAGGTGTAATAGGTGTAAAAATGTGATTGGGATCAAGCTGCGGTTTCCGCGGAAACCCCTGACCTCTTTCTTGAATCCCGAATTGGTTTCGAGTTACCCCAACCTAGAAGAATGTCTTCCGTCGTTCATACAAGTTAAAACAATTGAGTTAAGATCTCTACTATTGTTCTCTTGTTTTCTTCCAAATTTGATGGCACGAGATCATCTGGGCCAGTGGCCGATTGCTTCTGAGAGCCGAAACGTCAGAGCAGAACTCAGTTTTGATGTGTGGTTTGAAATCTGTCGACCAGGGCACCACCTACCAAGTTTAGCGGTGACGGTAGGAGCGGAAAGCCAACTAACTTAGTTTTGAAAGTGTTCGGCTTAGCAGTCCGGCCTTTCAGATTCATTATGAGTGTGTTCCGTCTTTCCCACTAATAACGGACGTTCTGGGCAGGTTGCCCCTATAGGATTCAAGAGTCTGTCAGTGTTTCTTGAAGCAAAAGCGGTCTCTGCCTGATTGAATTAATTAGTTAATCAAGGTTGTTGACCGGCGTCCAGATTACGCCTTAACTTGCCGATATTTCCCCTATACTTTTTAGTGAGCTGCCATGCGGAATAATCCGTCTGTCCGACTCTAAAGACGTTTCTAGGATCCGACACTTGTTCATTTCATGAACCACAGCGCTGTAGTAAAGGCTTCATGAGTAATCTGAGATTTGGGCTCATCAGCGGTTAGGATCTTCGAGGCTAGAACCGCTAAGCTTACACTCTGGTCAGTTTAGTGTTTATGTTTTACCACCGTTTCTGGCCTGTTTCTAAACAGCTGTGATTGATAGGGTCGTTGTTCGCTGAAAGTAAGAACAAAGCGACAACGTACCAACATAATCTGAGACTAAGTGTGTCCTCAAACAACAGCGATAGCTCGGACTGGACACAACACCTATGACTAGCATCAGTGTGTGCTATCTGGAACCACGTCGGATTCGCAGAAACATGACAGCAGATATAGCAACAGTGCACACAGTGAATAGGATTAGTGTTGCCTACAAACAGCACATGCTGTTGCGTGCGCTGTTTCAGCAGCCAGATTTCAGTGAAAGACGTCTTTGACGGTGATGTCACTGTAGTTAATTGAAACACAAACAAACTGAAGGTTCCTGAGGATTTGGTAGCTAGACGTGGTTTCAAAGGAACCTACTAGATGAACGGCTCAGAGTCCACTGCTAATAGGAATCCAATCTACCAACGCCATCGCGGCCGTTGTGCTGAAGGCAATACATGATCTGGTCTGATGAGCAGCACTGGTCATGGAGTCACCAGAAGTGTATGGCTGCTGTGCATACCAATTGATACGGCAAATGTTATATGGGAATTTATGCACTCGAGAACTATCATGGCCAAAAGACTGTTCTGGTCAACTCGTGAGGACCATAATAATTTGTACTAAGCAAGTTTATTTTTAAATGGGGATCTACGTGCATTCAGAGTGGTTAGTCCGAGAAAGATAGTCCACAAGTCAGATGATACTAAGGTAGCGCAATCAGACCAGTAAGCCAAGCACGTTACAATTAGGAGAAAAACTGATCAAATTAGGGGAAGAAAATAAGTCACATCAACAAACGTTTAAGCTAGTATCAAGTAGAGAATGCAGACGCCCCGGGTTCAATACTCTGACCACTGTTCTGGATTCTAGTCTCTGTCATGCAACAGATGTCGATGTTCAACGAATCGCAGCCTGTCGATCGATCTGTTTCAGAGTAAGCACCTATACCAAATCGCATTCTAGGCCTAAGCAGGGGATGAGGAACGGAATGGAAAACGGTCGGACTTATGGGAGCTTTGTTGCTACACTTATCTTCGTCGGCTGTCGGATCTATCAAGTAGTAATTATCGGAAATAGAGATCGGGAGAGGCCTGAAAACCAAATTGGATACAATAGTGAGGGGCGTTCAAAGTAACATGTTATTGCCTGTTCATCCTGCTGTGTGCACGAGACAGGGCTACGGGGTTTATACTGCAAGACAACCGATGCAATACGGAGTTATTGGAATTGTTAATGTACCTAGTTGTATCTAGGTTCGGCCATTGCCAGGGAGCCCGGTCTTAGATAAGAGGACGATTAGGGTTCTCAAGCAAACCCTTTGACTCAAAAACCCATATGGCACGGCAGACGATGGGTCACAGTGTACTAAGTTCAGTACCACCTTTCAAAAAAGATGCCCACCTTCTCCCACATCTCAGCTTGTAGAACCAGGAGACCGTGGTTTAAAAGGCTTGCACGTCATGGTCTGTCTGCCATGAATGACTATCTGTATGACTATGACTATCCAATATAGTCCGGAAGATTCAAGTTACGCAAGCCTTCACATCTCGTCCGGGTCGAGTCTCGTGACGGATTTGTGATATCTGACATCACACCAGCATTTATGCAGTTCCCAAGGTATGTGAATTTGTCTGCCCCAGCCAGTGGTTCACCATTAAGGGTTTGCTTCAGAATTCCGATAAACACCATGATAAGCTATATCCCGATAATAAGCCAACTTGAGGGGAGTATGTGAATGTGCCTACTATTCTCCTGTCTACGTCGAAAATCAACTGACCGTACGGGATAAATTGATCGGTCGTCTAGTCTGCATATAATGCACCTGGCATCGGAACGGGAAACACCTTTCAGGATTGAATAGTTTGTAACATTAAAGCTTTTCACTCAGTGTATAATGTTGCTGATGTATCCATGAGAGTGGCGAGGACCTGTGTAGCTTCCGTCACTGTTAGCTTTGGAAAGGCACCTGGTTGCCGTTAAAAGGAAAGATGTACAGTGCAGGCGTGATCCATTCTGCTCGGTACTTCTGAATATTGTTCAATCTGTTATTTTTTTAGTTTGTTGCTCCCTACGCCGTAGTTGAAGTAAGGTTCAACCAGTGTTGTAAGGTGGTGTTAACACACTCCTGTGATCTAGATTGCCATAGTGAGGGACTAATGTTTTCATCGCTTCACTTCTGAAAATCGGATACTTGATTTTATTTTAAGGATTCAGCTGGTTTATTCCATGCCTACCGTTTGTTTTCATTGAAGGAGGGTGAACAATTGATCGCTGCGAAGCTCCATCCACAGACCATCATCCAAGGCTGGCGTGAAGCCGCCAAATTGTCGATCGATGCTCTTAATGCAGCCGCAATAGAGCACAAACGAGAAGATGTCGATACTCATTCTGATCCGGCGTTCCGGGAGAAGCTTCTGAACATAGCGCGCACCACGCTCAGTTCAAAATTATTGTACCAGCACAAAGAACATTTCGCCAAATTGGCTGTCGACGCTGTAATGCGTCTCAAAGGTAGCGGGAACTTGGATGCTATCCAGGTGAGTTTGTTGTTCTTATGCTTCTTCCCCACTTATCCACCTTATATACTTCCCACTGCTTTTTATTCAATTAAAGTCGTTTTTTTCTTAGATAATCCAAAAGCTTGGTGGAACGATGACGGATTCGTACTTAGACGAAGGTTTCTTGTTGGACAAGCGTCCTGGTGTAAATCAACCTAAACGTGTTGAAAATGCCAAGATCCTCATTGCTAATACACCAATGGACGCGGATAAAATCAAAGTGTTCGGCAGCAAAATACAAGTCGATACAATTTCAAAAGTTGCTGAATTGGAATTAGCCGAAAAACAGAAAATGAAGGAGAAGGTAGACAAAATCCTAAAACACAACTGCAATGTGTTTATTAATAGGTGAGTGTTTTCCTATTTCCCATACTTCCTCGTTGTTAAATAGCATGTTGTTACTAATTGATTGTTACACGTAAACCTTTTTGTCTTCGCTTTCTTACACACGATGCCGTGCGTCGTAGTAGGACTTGTGTGACGGACTGAGCACTGCTAGATCGTCAAAGCCCAAACCGGTAGGTTTGTAGTCATTGAGTGTCAAATCCGCGACCGTGTTGTTGACAGTTGCTGTCTTGCCGAGACCCCCTTACTTCCACTTATAGCTCCGGTGTTTTTTCTCTAGGTATGAGCACCCTGACGCTGAATGTTTGAATATAGACGTAGCTATTTTTACTAGTTAGGTCCCTCCCTTTCCCCCCTCTTCTTGTACAGGATTTGCTCTTTTTCTTCGTGGTTACGTGGTATTAAACACCAGCGAGAACCACTGATGTGTCGTTGTCTATTATAATGTTGATTATGACGATGATATTGATAGTTGGCATCGTCATCAACGAGCTACCCTGAGTAATTGAATAAGCTTACCAAGTTTTGTTTATCTCCGTGGCTGAACTCCGCAGTTATTTTCTAAGCTACGCCACATCCATATGGCGCCAGCTCTTTACGTAGTGGTAGTCTACGACGCTGCTGTGTAACTTGACTTGCACGTGCAGCGGATGTTCGTCACTTGTTTATCTCCGATCACTAGTGCCTGACGCTGGCTGAACGTGGTGAGGTCGCTTGCTTGTGGTTCCTCCTGATGTGCATTTTTGCACTTTCCATATTAGGTCGAAAGCAACTTCCGAATGTTCAGTACAGGGGTTGTTACACTTGGTTCAGTATGGTATTTCCTGCCTATATCCTGAAGATGTTTTCAATTATTCGGAGCGGTGTTCGACTAGGGTTGATAGTACTTGTGTTTTGAACCCTTCTGTGGCGTTCATTCGTGACCTTGTTATGGGAATGAATTAATGGCAGCTTTCTCCCCGACACTGATTTGGGTATTGTTTTATCTCCGTTTTGATTCATTGCGACGTACTTAAAGCTCCGTCAGCCTGTATACAGTGATGCACGAACATTCGACACGGTGTTCGTTCGAGAAAACAGCGAAGTCCATTTTTACAACATACCTCCTGCATCGTGCGCTTGATTTAAACAGACCGAGCAGTTGTGAGCACGAAAACGGAGTTCACTGGATGTTAAAATAGGCGTCTGAAACGAGCTGTTTGATATTTTGTAGACTACCATCAACGTCTTGCAGTACACGATTGTGTCTCAACCCTAGTCCAATGGGGCCATGAAACGTTTCTAGGATTTAATTCTGCTCACCCATTTTGCCTTACCAGTTGCAAACGCTCCATCACTATCCTTTACTACGCTCTGTCTGTTTTCCGGTTATCAAGTACCGCATGTATGTTTTTTCTGTGCCGCTCCGGCTCGATATGTAGACTCCCGTATAAATGTTTGTGGACGTCTTCCTCCAATTGAAAAACGGTTAGATGTTATGTTTGGTGTCCGAACACAACGCGATGACAGTGGCGAAAGACTGCTGCAGTTGTGCACATCTCACGGTCTCTTTATTTCGAGTACCGCATTTGAACATGAGTAGAGGCATTGAGTCACTTGGAGGCTGCTCTGTGCAACCCAGCCATGGACACAACTCGATCATGTATCAGTCGGTTACAGGTGGCGTCACTCTGTTAAAGACTCGATCATTCGGACTACCACCCGAACTTGGACCATGCTGCTGTGCGTGCCCGTTTTGTTTTGTCATTTGCTCAGAGGACATACGCTGGTAAATGCAAGATACTTAACTGGCATTCGAGCGAAGGGAGTGTGGATAACGCTTACCAGGGTGCGTTGGTGAGAGAATTGCCCACTTCAGGTCTGGTAATATGACCCAGTGAACACTGGGTGCATTTCACAGCAGCTTTGGAAATCCGGTGTGAAGAGGTCTGCTCCAGAGGAGCTACGCAGTTGCTGCAGAGTTTAATTTCTGCTACATCGATAGATCTTGTGACCAAGCATCGTTCAATTCCACCCGGCTTTAAATATGGTGACGACCGTCGATAACCTGAACACAAGCTGACTAAAAGATAGCAGAAGTACCGTAAGCGTCACTTGGTCGAATAGTCGTAAGAGACAAAGGGAGTCTTTTTATCTGTGAATAACAAGGGCTATTTTCCGTTATTCCTGGTTGTGCTGACCGCCGAGTCGGTCTGAGACCATGTGTGACAAGGATTGTTCACATGTAGTGGATTACCAAACCGAAGGTGTGATTATTCCAACTCTCGGTGAAATACCTCAACGCGGCGGCGAGACACTTCCAGAAACCCACAACGATCGGATCGCGAACAACACATGCGACGGGACAAGCCATCGCTCGACGAGACCGGATCAGTGGGATAAACATGGCAAGCAAGATGGAATGAATGACCGGATTGGAGGCACGATTATCTCAACTCTCGGTGGAATACCTCGACACACATTAAATATGGTCAAAGCCCACAGCGGATAGATTATGGATGACACGGACAACAGGACGAGGAATGGCAAACGGAAAACCTCCCGACAGAAGGCGTCGGTCGCACACAAACCGGGCAGAAGTGCACACGACATGTGAGCGGAAACCGGGTATGTGTTATGGATCGGAATTCTGATTCATAAACGTTAGTGCGCGAGTGGCATGGCAACCGGTGAGTTGGACAATAAAGATTTTACTTTATTAGACGCTTTTTCGTTACAATATTACGAGCGAATCAGGTGAGTTGGCTGAACATTTTGAAAAAACATGTCGGTTACTCTCACTCAAGCTATATGGCGTATAACAAGCGGATTCTCGGTTGTTGCTTCCCGAACACCCACCCACCCTCCGTCAGAGGGAGACGTTGCTCTGAAGTCTGCGTCGTCGAAGTGTAACAAGGCTACTCGACCGGATATCCTCTGTTCTCTTTTCAGAAATGGTGGAGAGAGAGAGAGAGAGAGCTCTGAAGTCTGCGTCGTCGAAGTGTAACAAGGCTACTCGACCGGATATCCTCTGTTCTCTTTTCAGAAATGGTGGAGAGAGAGAGAGAGAGAGAGAGTGACATCCGAACTAACAAACCATCTACAGACGGTTTGGGAAACTGACAGGGTATCTCGTGATTGGTGTTTATTAGCAGTTATTCTCATTTTTGAAAAGGAGTTCGAAGTTCACGTAACAACCACAGAGGCATCAGTCTCTGTCACATCCAAGTCACTCACCAACTTATATTACCTTGGCCCACTAAGCCCAAGGGACCTGAGGAACAGGCAGGATTTCGATTCGGCTGCGAGCGGGTTGATCACATTTTTACCTTGTGTTACTTATAAGAAGTCGTCAATCGGTATTTTTGCACCCAAAGGATGCCTTCGATTCGGTCGCTTATATTGTTCTCTGGAACTGCATTCTCCGCATGTGAGTTCATAAGACACGTATATTTGTTAAGGTCATCGTGTGTTCATTCTGCAAACAGAGTGAGGGTATCTGAACAAAACCTCCGATGGTGTTCGCCAAAGATGTCCCGTCTCATTCCTCTTGCTCAGTTTTGTCATGGACGACATTCTAAAAGGTATGCTTGAGGAATCCAATGAGCATGAAGTTGAATTTATTCATGACGCTAGGTTGACGGACATGGGGCATGCGGCTGACATCGTTTTGCTCAGCCTCTCCGCCGAAGACACAGACCGTACTGAACAAGATGAGTTACCGAGCTAGTTCGTACGAAGTGTGCTTTGCACCTTCAAAGTGCGAAGAAGTGCTTTAAGGTCGGGACATTTCCATCCGTCCGTCATACGCAATCCACGTGGAACTGTGGATGGTTTCACATATTTAGGTATCGCCATTTTGTCAGTTCGTAATACTATTGATGGGATGTCATGGAGGATAGCAAAGGCGTGCACAACCTTTGCCAACCTGAATCATCTGTGACGTCGAAAAGTCGTCGGTTGTCTGGGAGATAGGGCCTGAAATGATCATGTGTCTTCTGATTTGACATACGGTTCGGAAATGCGACCAGTTCGCAACAAACATATATAAACAGAACTCCCGTGTTTGATCATCGTTACCTTCGCTATTTAGCCCACATCAAGTTGGCTGACAGCATGAGTACAGCGGCCGTTTGCCAGTACGCATTTCGGAACAATCGAGACGCTCTGTTAATTAGTTCATTGATCAGGCTGCACGGTCCGCGATGTTTAAGTCACGTACTCCACATGCCACCTGAGTATTTACCTCAAGTTTTGCCTATTAAGACCACCAACAGTTAGTACAACTGCGTGGTGATCAAGCAACAACTTGGCCATGAATTATGAAGACCATGACTGTTCGGTCGAATCCAGTGGGTTGGTGTCGCTTGCCTTGTTGGGATCTTTATAATCACTTAAATTATTGGTTAGAAGTGCTATTCCAGATGACGGTCTGCTGCAACCACTAACGTACATGCAGTCACATTAGTTCTGGTTCTTCCGCTTAACCTTGTTTTTTCACTATTCCTTTTGGTGAAGTTTTTTCTTCTAAATTATTCTACGTCACTGTTGAGATCAGCAATACCTCCTGCCACACCCACGGCTGCAGTGACTGAACGAATATTTGTTACCACAATGATAGTTGGCTTTTATTTTCATTATTTTGGACCACCAGTTTTTGAATGCTCTCCTTGGAACGATCTTAGTAACTGTGTACCAATCACATTGTTAGGTTCCTTGTTTAAGTGCCTTAACTAACAGTTCATGTCAGTCTGCTGTTTAAGATCTTTGTTCATTTTATTAGCCAGTGGAGTGACCCAAACGAGCATTGGGGGAAAATAGCGATAACTGTAGGAGCCTCTTCTGAAGAGGTCTATTCCAAAAGAACGCTACAAATACGACGGAAGTGAATTTCTACTGATTCAGCAGAATTTACGAACAAACGTCCACTGATCGTTCCTGATTCCTAACACGTCGTGAATTGGAACACAAACTTACAAACTGTCAGTGTAGGGACCGAACGGTTCATTTTTTAAGCATACCAAAGAAATAAGGAGGGTATTATTATCAGGGAATAATCTGGTGCTGTTTTCCCTGATTCGTGGTTGCACCGGTCGTCGGCAAGATGCTAGTGAGACTGTGTGAAAAAGATGACTCAGGACTTTACAGCTTGTCGTGACAACTTGAGAGATTGGTCGAATGCTTCGAGGTACAGTTCAGCTGACCTAAGCCAATTCATTCGATTGTGGGTGTTCCAGACGATCCTTCTTCCGAAACTGAAGTGACTTTAAGGGTTTAAGTAGTTTAAATGTGATGAATCATTAGGCCCAAACTACCTTCTCCAGCGTTTCTCGAAGGTGTTAGCGAAAAATTGTGTGAAATGACTGCACTCCTCTGTTTCATATGTTCAGCTGAAGAGGTCATCATCATCATAGACAGCAATACATCAGTGGTTCAAACTGATGCTTATCTGCTACACAACCGTGAAGCGGAAGAAACAAATCTTGTTTAGGAAGAGAGAAGAAAGGGAGAGGGGAGGGGACCTTATCACTAAAAAATAACTACGTCTATATTCATACACAACATTAAGGCGCCTACACCTTACAAACAAACAACCGAACTGTAAGTGAAAGTAAGGCGTCATCCGCTGATGACTGATGCTTATCAGCAGTGATTCCCATCTTCAAAAAGAATGTCAAAACATCATGTGACAACCACAGAGATGTTACCCTTCCTCCATTGCATCCAACCCTCTCTCTCATAGTGTGGAACCACATAAGAAGAGAATAGGCAGATTTCCGACTTGGTCGCAGGTGTATCGATCACATCTTCACTTTGCGACTGACACTGAGGCACGGCTTCCCCTTTTCTCAGCCAACGACCGTGATATTTCTGTATCCCAAAGTTGCGTTTGACTCGGTTTTCCGTCACACTCTCTGTAGATGCCTCCATTACAAAGGAGTCCCAATTAAATACGTCAATTTTTTGAAATCGTATGTCCTGTTTGAACACTGAGTGTGCATTTATGAGCGTTCTCTACGTCAATTGGCGTTCAAAAGGGTTGTCCGGTCTCCCAATTTCTTTTCAATTTTTCGATGAACGATACTTTGGAAGGAGCACGTAGATGTTCCGAGAATTTCGGAGTGGACCTTCTACGAGGCATTAAACTGACTGATTGAGCTTACTGACGTCGTTGCTTTAATTAGTTCTTTTGCAAAGAGTATGCTGACTGATATGGGTTATGTGTAAGGTATGTAGTTACACCTTCAAACTGGCACAAAGTTGAATTAGCATTCATCCTGCTTTGTTATTGCTGACATACCGCTTAAGACTGCCAATCACTGTATCTACCTCCTTAGTGCCATCTTGCACTGTTGTCGGTATGTTCTCGAAGATAGCAAAGGCATGTGGTGTATTTGCCAACTTCCTTCACCTGTAGCTGTGCTAAAGTGTCTGTTTATCGATAAAAAGCAGGATTTACAACGTATGTATGCACCCAATTATGCCCTACGGCCTTGACACCTGGCCGATCCGTGCGGAAAATGTCCATGGTCTCTTGGTATTTGATCACTGTTGTCTCCACCAGTTGGTCTATACCAAATGAGTTGTATGTGTGAATGACGCGACAATCCGTCAGTACCTATTTGGGGTATGTGATTGATAACCGTGACTGACAACCAAAATGGTAAAAATGCACAGTCTCCATTGGCTAGATCACGTATTCTGTAGACCGACGAAACGTCTACCGCGCCATGTACTTTTCAGTTTGGCTAGGATTTTTGAAAAAAATCGCAAGACCACCAGGCGATAATGTGGTTACTGGCTAGGAAAGCCTTGACCATCCCGCTGAGCAAAGTTGGTCAATGTCATCTAACGGGTTGGTGGGTTCGTGACCATCCCCAACGTATTCTATCGCACTCGGTTTGGAGCCTGTATCCGAGGATTCGTTAAATTGTGTATTTCGTGGAACGTAATTGTGTTCGTTTACCTTTCTTCTTTTTCGTTGTGTATTTACACTCATCTGTTAGTCTACATCTCCGTGAGCCATTGTGCTCACAGGTACGGCTCAAAACTGAAAACTTTGATAATAATGGACGTTTGCCTTCTTGCCTCAGCATTTTAAACACGTAACAGTCATGTTACACTGACGTGAGCCACAGGAATGGTACTCCAAATTTACGCTTCGCAAAGCAGTTTTGTCTTTTCCTAAACGTGTAGGGTCCGAGACGCTAGTGTGCCATCTGCCTCACTGATAGCTTCACTGACAGATGGTCGCCTTGGACCAGTGACACGGATCAGCTTAAAGAGTTTGCCAGTGTTCCCTGAGGCAAAAGCGGTTTCCATTTCCTTAACTTTTTCCACTAACCAAGTCTCACGATCAGCCTTCAGACTACGTTTCAGCTTCCTACGGATATCTCCTCTAGACTTATTATGTGAACTATCAGGACGAACCTTCCGTCTGGCTTCTAACAACTTCAGAGATTTTTCTAATATCCAATGTTTGTTTAGCCCATTTACTCCTGTGCCGCATGCTACAGTACCTGCTTTCTGAATTACCTGTGAAGTTTAAATCCAATAGCTACTAGGATCTGCGGCGTAAGAACTAGTAAGCCAGCTTTTTAAGCTGGTTTGGTACTTATGCTTTACCGATGGTAAAGCCAGTTTCTCAACAGCCAGTCGTTGCTGTTGGTGGGGTCGTTGACCAGCAAAATTAAGAACGAAACGACAACGTACTAACGCATGATCTGAATCCACGTGCGTGCTCCAATAAGAACGGCGGTCTTGGATGGAACCTCGCCACCTGTAACTAACAGCTATGTGGTCTATCTGAGATCTGGCCTGATTCGGAGCAGGCGGGCGCCAAGTATAACAATGACGTGAACGATGCCTAAAACTAGTGCTGGCTAAAAATAGCTTAAACTCAGCCCACAGCTGCAACAAACACCTGCCATTATCTGACCGATGTGATGCTAATGTTACTGTCCATGCATTGTAAAAATTTTACTTCAAACAACCGACTGTTCTGTTGCAGGATATCTGTTTATATTCAAGTTCCATCGTTAACTCAGTTGTTTTCCCTCACAATACGTTTTTCTAATTTTACCATTCTGTCATCCACTGCTTTGTTATCTGTGCTTTCAGACAATTGATCTACAACTATCCGGAACAGTTGTTCGCGGATGCCGGTTTGATGGCCATTGAACATGCTGATTTCGAAGGAGTCGAGCGACTCGCGCTAGTTACTGGTGGCGAAATTGTCTCCACTTTTGACTGTCCCGAAGTGACCAAACTTGGACACTGCAAGTTGATCGAAGAGGTACGTCAATCTCTGGCTTGCATATATTCGTCTTGTTTGGTAACACCCAAGTGAATTTCGAATCCGACTCACTTCTGTGAGCAATATTCTGTTCGCCACTGCGTTGATTTCTTATCATTTCACGAAAAATTCCGTTTAAACGGTTCCCAAACTGCGATCAAAGGGTTCGAAGTCCGTTGAACATATTTCGCATCGGCATGAAGATCTCGTTATCCGCTCGGCTTCGGTAGTTGTTACGAAAGATGACATTTTCTCGTTTTCTTGCCGACACACTCGAGAAGTACGGATGTCCTGTGAATTGAAACGGTGTTGGTGGCACGGCTTTTTTTATCGCATACACGACCTCAGTCTCGCGTAAATTTATGTTTGCTCCTTACCAGACGGTTATCACAAAATGTAGACATCTTGATTATTTGAACACAGAGAGTTTGTACATCTGGTCCTCACTTTTCTTGTCGTCTGCATTTTAGTTTTTACACATTATGTCGAATGACAGTGAAACGTCAGTGGTAACCGCTACTATGCCTCTGCCACGATAATGATGTTTTTTCCCTTATTGCTGGCCATCGTTTGTGGCGATTAGCCTACATCAAGTGGAATGTTCGCGTGAACAATTCAGCTGTTGGCCAGTGCATATTTCGGAATATTCGTGCTACACTATCCATCGGTCAGCTAATCGCTAACCATGTAAGACGTGACTAATCCGTTGGGTCAAGTGGTTAGATATCGTCTGCCCGGTCGTGCTTTTCGTCCTCATTCAAATTACTGATTAGAAACACTGCGAGATGACACCGTCCTCATCATCATCACAGACAGCATAGACATCAATAAATCCCGACCTATATTGCTACCTTGGCGAGATGGCCTGGCTTGTGTACTCTTTTGATCCGGTTGTCTACGCTGACTAGAACACCAGTCCTTCCAGGTGCAACCTTGTCAGACAGGCCAAAGGGGAGCAGTCAAACAAAAAGCAGTTACACTCATAGGGTTGTATGTTGCACTAGTGACCGCATAAGAGTGCTTAGGTAGCGAAGTAGGATCCTATGAGCATACAGCAGAACCATATTTATGGTTGTGGCACTGCTGTCTTTCGTATCAGAAAGAAGGTACTCTCAAACAAAGAGCACTCCGATCGCCAAACGGTTGACCGTGACCGCCGGCGTATTATCCGGTACGGTCGGAAAACATTTGATATCACCAAAAAGCCTGATGTCGCTCCGAGTACATCTGTTGCGCGCAGCAATGCTCAGAATCAGACATCAATGTCTTATTCACTGCGCCCTCGGGCTAGGCAAGCCCCTCACTGCCAAGTGATTCAGACTGTTCAGTCATTGGCTCCGGGTAGGGTCCCCCAAGAAAATCCTATATCCTGTTGTCTCGCAGGTCAGACTTTTGAGTCTGAGGCTCGGGGTGGGGTCCCTCAAGTCAAACTCCTTCCGCGGCATGAATGACCGGGAAGTATCCGAAGTTGCCGTTCTCCCGACAGTGACATTATTCATTTAACACAACTTCCTCCTACTATTTCACTCCCCACGTCCTCTGCCTTCCATGTGCCTTCGGGCGAAAATTGTTTTCTGAGGCCAAAATAACTGGTAAACACTGGTGCCTTCAATGTCCGCACTCTCCGACAAGTCGTTCAGCAAGCTGCTCTGGCTAGTACTCTCTCAAGTTTAGGTATTGATGTGTGCTGTGTGTCGGAGAGACGAGTCTACGATTTCAGCACGGTTATCCATTTGAGCTCACCTCTAGATAACTGTCGATGTAAGCGCTTCTGTTTCAGGGTTTCTGATGACGCCGAAGCCGAATCTCGTAGTCAAGCTGGGATGGGAATCGCACTGAGTTCCAGAGCGGAGCAATGCTTGCTCCATTGGATCCCAGTGAACAGTCAGACTCAATACATCGGTAAAAGTCTGTCGACGCAAATCAGAAAGATGTTGTATATTCATTATATCGGC
>LUCH01001739.1:111747-124089 GCA_013368495.1 Paragonimus heterotremus
TGGGGTTCTCGTGATCAATCACACCGTTGGTTAGAGACGCTATCCGAGAGGGCGATGTGTTTCAGTCAATGGCGTACCTGTATCCATACCATTTCTAGTTCTTTCTCTTAGTCTTCTCTCAATAACTTTCAACCATCTCAGTAACGTTTCCTTCTAGGATATTCCACGTCACTGTTGATGTGAGCGGCGGCCCGAGCCACAGTACCTTTTGGTAAGACTTATGGCTGTTATGATGCTGATGATGTTTCTCATTTATGCCAAACTGCTGCACAGCTGTGAAGGAAAGCAAGCCCTAGTCTGCCTGCATTCATCACATTTCTGCGTCTCTTATTTAGTTTTGTTTTTGTCACTTCAGCACAGTTTTCTAAGTTATTCCACGTTAGCGTTGCGCTGAGAGGCGGTGAGAACCATTATATCTCCTAGCCAGACTCGGCTGTTTTGACTGTGTGCACGAAACGTGCATGTCCTTCGTCCACTGTAATGTTGATGATTCTCTCGGAGCACAACTCTTACTGACACTTGTTTCTTTATTTGTCTTGTTAGTCACGTTTTGTTCTCCGAGTAACTACCCAAGTTGTACTTGTCATGTCACAAGCTGTGCAATAGC
Organism: Paragonimus heterotremus; assembly: GCA_013368495.1. Classification (NCBI taxonomy): domain Eukaryota; kingdom Metazoa; phylum Platyhelminthes; class Trematoda; order Plagiorchiida; family Troglotrematidae; genus Paragonimus; species Paragonimus heterotremus. Next base: position 112,355 of record LUCH01001739.1, read on the forward strand.
CTATTTGCCGATTGGGCGTTGATGAGATTTTCACTTGTGAAATTTTGGATCAGCATCATCGTTTTCGTCGCCATGTTTCCCGACTGACTAAGTATACTCAAATCTGTGGATTAATGTGCACTTCCAAAGTCGCCCTGACGCTCCATTTTCTTACTTCATCTCTTTACTGAGAGTGGTGTGCGTCAAAGCTTTCGCTGTTTTGATCTGTTTTGTCGTTGACGAACTTGCGAGGAGACTGTCTGTATCACTGTAGTGAAACGAAACATGAGTACACAATGTGCTTAATGAGAAACAAAAGGAGTAACAAACTCTACAGCACTTCGAATTTCAGCATAGAATCCCTTTCTGATGGAAGTTTGTCTGATCTTGATTGTGCTAACGATAAGGTGCTGTTGTTTCATAATTTCTTAGCTACACATTTGATATTCAGCAATGTCTTACTTACCATGTGAAGGCCACTAAGTAGCTATCTTTCTGAGTATGAATCATATATATACATGGTAGTTTTAATGGTTATTACGTCTTGTATCTTTCTGATTTGGGCCGCCGTCTGACAATCTAAAGCAGTTTTTGCGCCCACCACCTCAGTTTAACTTCGAGGGTATCATACCGAGATAGTTATTCTTAAAATACCAAATCCTGTCCTGTTTTTTGTTGCTTGCTGCAACTTTCCGACGCAAACTGTAGTCGTTGGATTTTACGCGTTATTTCCCATTCCAAACTATCCCATCTTAAGGTGACGATCGGTGAGGACAAATTGCTCCGCTTTAGCGGTGTAGCCCTGGGTGAGGCTTGTACCATTGTGTTGCGTGGGGCGACCAAAACGATTCTAGATGAGGCCGAGCGTTCTTTGCACGATGCACTTTGTGTTCTCGCTTTGACCGTGAAAGACCCTCGTACTGTTCCTGGTGGAGGCGCTATGGAAATGTGGATGTCGGAAGCCGTTACCCAGGGTGCCGCAAAAACTCCTGGAAAAATTTCCTTAGCTATGGAGGCATTCGGACGAGCGTTACGTCGGCTGCCACTAATCATCGCCGACAACGGAGGATATGATAGCGCCGACTTGGTTTCCCAATTGAGAGCCTGTCATGCCAATGGTCAATACAACATGGGACTTGGTAAGTTAATCTTCACGTCAACTAATCGTTATTTGATGCGCAATTCCGTCTGTGATGCTTCGTGAGTTGTACTGAACACGGGTTGCTGGTGCATTGTAGTTTGTCACTTGCATTGTTTTCTGTATGAGAAATCCCGAACCGCGCTGTTTGCGGCTTGGTACGTTACGAACGATGGGGGTGATTAGTTTCCACGATGTAACTGTTGCCGTTGTTCGCCCATGTTGTTAACGAGATAAAGAAAACTAGTCAATCTTACAGTGAAAACAACAGAGCGATTTTGCTGTCATTTACAGCTCGGTTGTTGTTCACAAGATTCGCAAGATTACTGTACGTTCACCAACCTCCACCTTAGCTAATAAAAAGATTTGGGATCACTTCCGTTCTGTATATCGCTCTTTATTTGGTTACTAAACCATGCCAGATAGTGTGCACTTTTTAAAGTATTGTGTTGTGATTTGATCTAAGCCGTGTCATTCAAACCTTTGGATCGCTTAATCTGTGTTTGACCTCCTCAGAAGTATTTTACAGCTTTCCTGTACTTCATCACTTTACCTTTGTGTGTTCGACCCTCGATTTTATTTGGTCATTGACGCTCCCGAAATATATCGAAGCGCCTACGTATTCCGTTCAATCCGATGTCTTGAAAATTATCGCAACTGACTCGTATATTCACCTGCTTCTCCTTCCTTTTATTAGATATGGAGCATGGCACCGTCGCCGATATGCGCACCTTGGGGGTCTTGGAGTCTTTCCGCGTCAAATACCAGCTGGTTGTAGCTGCTTCTGAAGCAGCCGAAATGATCTTACGTGTAGATGATATTATAAGAGCTGCTCCTCGTCAACGAAGCCGCCCTTGTTACGGTTGTTAATCTTATGATTGCTGTTCCAGCGTTTTTATCGGCGTAATATACATGGTTGTTGAATCAATGCACATGCAATTGTGGCTGAATTCGGTGGCTACTGGAGGGTTTCTGAAGGGACACTGTGTCTACGATCTTTTTGTGTTCATGATTTTCATTCAGTGCAAACCGACGTCTATTCTTTATCATTTTGTTTCCGCGGGAAAGCTGAAACCGTGGACGTGTATGTGACGATGTTTGTTTGTCAGAATGTGTTCCCACTGATTGTGACAGGGTATACTGGTACAGCTGTGCTTTTGTGAGCTGCTAACCTTTCTCTTTGTCTGCTACTTTAAAGCGTACGTTTCGTTTGAGTTCAACTGTACGATTATGGTATCCGCCATCCTCTTTTGAAGGTCCGTTGCCCGCCGAGTGATATCCCTGTGTTCGATTATTTTACCAGTGAGTACTTCTTACAGTTTATTAAAACATTGCTAACGAGGCATGCCACTCGAGTGACAATATGGTAGCAGATACCGTGGATCTGACTAGTCACAAATGAAGAAGATGGTTACAACGAGATATTCGGCGTATACGCGTCACCTTACATGTTTAACCCTATTCATATCGAAAAAAATTGTGGCAGGACAACAATGTGGTTTAACGAAATGGATGTATTCTAACGGTGATGAACAAGCGAGCATGTAAAATAGTTGGTAACAGTCAGGGTGATGGCATGGCATGCCATTCACGGTCGGTTCATTTAGAAGCTTGCTTCAAAATTTTGTATAGTTTCGACCTTCATGCTTCGAGTCATACATTTTCGTTACTCCTCATGGACCCTATCTTTTATCTGGACGTCCCTAAGTGACGTATAACCCAGGATGTTTCTCGGGTTGTGTTGCATAGTCGGATTTTAACAGACAATACTTCCGTTCAGTGCTGCGCTTAAGTTCGACTGTAAGACTTCTGGTTTCACACTAATGACCCCGTGTTCGCCTTATTTAGGCGTTGATAACCCGTGTACATTTAGATGGATTCGGCATCCGAAGTTTTTCTCACAAGGCCGGTTTGCGATTATTGCCAGAGCCACTTTGATTGGTTAATCACATTGTGTAATCTCCTTCTAATACCATGTCTTATCGACAGCCACACGCCGATAGCTGACTGTCGCCGAGTTGCTATGCCACCACAATACCGGGAGCAAACTCTTGTTTAGAGCTAATAAAAGGGATGAAATGGGACATTTCCTAAGAAGCCTAAACTAAAAATTTGTGTCCACACTTTGCAAACCAATTGTTAGGTTAGTATTTATCGCTAGTAGTGGTTTTTAGTTGTCAAGTGACACCGTTGTGTTGTTCAAATCATTTTGGCTAAGCGCAGTGAGTACATGATTGACGTAAGGCTGCCGAATTACAAATATTATGCGTACCTTTTAGTCGATCCTCCTGATTACCGGTCAGTTACTTCATGCAAGGATATCGTTGAGCTTGCGCTTGATTGAAGATGATATATTCCGCTGAAGTTGTAATGTTCGACTATGTAGGCCTACAATCTCTTTTGCCGTTCGTGGATGGTGTACACTCCCCGGCACTGTATAAAATGTTCTTGAATGTGGCAAAAATTCTCACTAAGATAAGACACATTGTATTCACGACAGCTGCATGTTGACTTTCTATAGCCTTTGAAAAACAAATATCCACTGACAGGACGTGAGTACTTCAAACAGACGTTTAAATTTTTGTGGGTCACCAAGTTGTTTTCAGAATGTTTTAAACAATGCTTACGAGGATAGCTCTAACGTTTCATTCCAATTGTATGTTCACATGTTGCTGATAGTAGGTAGGTGATTGCTGATGTATCTCTAACTTTTGGAGAGATAAAAATCGTTGGAACGATTTCAAGCGCTTGCCTGAACATTGTGTCCATGTCGGTTTGTTTACATTGGTTTCTGACCTATTTGGGCGACCCGACATTTTCGAGATGACATATTCCTCTTATGGGCTCTGTGACTCAATCAAAAATGTCCTTCAGGATTCGGTTAACTGAAGCGTGCTGACTCCTTGATTGGCCAGTCAATTGTCACCCCTCTAAAACGTAATTGAAGGCCTTCGGGACATGTGGTGATCACCGCATATCCATAGAACACTATCTATTTCAACGTAGCTGTTCCATGATTCACATTAATTTTCAAATTTAATCTTTTAGGACGTCTGTTTACAAATTACCCTTTATGTCAATTCCAGTGAACTTGTAGTCATGAGCACACCTTTTTGATTGCTACGATAGAATTTCTTATCTTCTACGCCTGATTGTTCCCTGTAATTTTTCAGATTGTAGTGAACCTTGTCACTTCGTTATAAAATGTAAGTGTGATGTACCGCTTCATGCTACTAGTAGTAATCAGCATGATTGATGAACGGTTACTCGCGTCACTTCATAAATTTTCCGTTTATACTGTCGTTTTTAATCCACTCAGTAGGATGGTTCGTCGAACCACTTTTGTCTGTTTTGGTTGACGGCGGTGGATTTACAGTATAATCAGATCGACGGAATCCTTTTGTGAACATTAGCCTACTAACCAACTTGAACGAGATGCAGTATATTGAGAGGTACTCCGCAAGGTGTATATCCAATTATGTCAAAACGGTTGAATCATTGTCCATAAATCTTTGTGTATGCGGAATTACTGATTTTTCCGAAGTCTGATACAGTTCTGCAATCATTTCCCTAAAAACAATTCTCCTTTAATCAGTTATGCCTCGCTAACTGGCGCTCGTGCTGTTTTGGAAGAAATTTGAAATCCTACAGTTTTTATGTTCTGTACGCTGATTAATGTCGATCGTGCACAAACCCGTATTCTGAACTTTTCGGTTACCTAAAACTTACCATTATTATTGGGCATGATGAATTTAAATTCATTTGCCCTCTTTAGAGATTTATGACTAAATCCTGCTCGCCAATGTTCGACGTTGGGATGACACACTGTATGCTTATGATTATGTGAGTATCGAAGGGCCAAAACGTTAACAATGACGCTTTGTTACGTCATTCGGAATCTGTGGAATTTGACAAGTCAGCTTGTTTATCCGTTCGAGTGTCGCCTATTCCTCGATCGATAATAATTAGCGAAACGACGTGTCTTGATGGCACTGGGATAAATGGGGTCCAGACGTTAAACGAGGCTTTCCTGTACTATATGCAAGGTGAGAGGACTTTTCTACCACGCCTGATAGAATTCTGTGTACTAAAATTAGGAGTGTGGTATCTGGTATACTTCAAAAGTAGATTTCACAATATTTGAATTCCTCCGTGACCTGAACCTTTCGTTGGCGACCAGAACTGGACTAGGATATTGCCAATACTTCTAAGGGTTGGGTAGGTCGTCCAGATGAAAATTTTTTTTTTAAACGTTTGCAGTGGAGTCCTTAGTTCGTCTTGTGTGAATCCTAGTAACGCATTCGTACGGATTGTTGTGGACCGTTTCTGCCAGTGTTGTGCGTTTGTGGTTATTGACTCATATCCCCAGTGGCCGGGAATGTTTTATACTGAAGTCCCTAATGTTGAATGTATGACGAAGAAATTTAGCCAAGGAGGTATGCCACTGACTGGTTACTAATAATGGCTAGTCCGGTCAAATGAATAAATTGCTTTATACGCATTGTGAGGTGGATGATCAGCATCTACACGGTCACATTTCAAACGGACGGAATGTTTAATAAGAGTTATCAAGTCAACTTTACGATCAATTCGTTCTCATACGCGTCGGATCTAACTGGAAAGCGTGCTAAAAAAAACGTTCGCGCGAGTACGCGCACATATTAACTTGAAATGACACCTAGTTAGGGACGCGGTTAGAGGACAGTCGAAATCGAACACAATTTTGCGGTTAACTGGCTTGCATGCTTTAACGTGTTGAAACCCTGTAGAGTTAGTTGTGTCAGTGTTTCATGGATTTAAAGAGAAGTTGAAAATCTTCGATTAGAAGTCCGGAAAAAATAACCGTTCAACAATATGGGCGTAGTAAGTGTACGCACGCGTTCACAATATTGTGGAGTTATCGAGTTCCACGAAACTGTAAAAGCAACCAAACCTAACAGAAATTCAGCACTTTGCTTTGTTTGAATGTCAGCGCATTACCCATCTCTAAGCGCGACTGAGCTCGGTGACGGTGAGCCATTGCCGCCCCTTCACCAGATGCAACGGTTAATAGACACGAAACAAGTGGAGGAGGCCTCATTTAGACTGATGCGGCTCGACCGGTTGCCTAGGGATATACAAAGCAATCTTCGCAAACCCGCCAGCGACCTTGACACAGTCAGTCGATACGGTTGATCATGCTTAGGAAGCATACGGCGGCACAGTTTCCAAAATTGCTCGCAATAGTCGGAACGACCTCTAACTTGAACGCTCAAATTGATAGTCCAACCAATCAACTTCGGACTTTAACGACGTGGCGTTCGAGTTCACGCTGGACTACCTCACTCAGCGACACTACAACTGTTCAGATTCGCGTGCACGTCATTAACTGCAGCTGAACGCTGATCCCGATCACTATTGTTATTACTTGCAATTTGGCTGAAACATCCGAAGCTGTTGGGTCTTATAGTTCTTATTCAGTCAGCAAACAGGGCAGTCACATCCTACTGATCACTAACGTGGATTGTCCGACTAGTCTACTTCTCAAAATACCACGAATCCGGAGTACATTATCTCATCGATGCTGGCGCTGAGATCAGCGTGAGCCAGCTTGAGGTTCACGATTTGAGCCGATAAATCGCATCGACTTTTCGCACGGCCAATAGAAGCGCAGTCCAAACGCTCTCTCGCCCACTTGACTTAGGTTTCCGTAGACCTTTCCGAAGTATCTTCACGTTCACCGGACGTCCAAATTGCGGAAACTTACCGATCTTCCCTTATTACTTCGATCCGCTAGTAGACTCCAGGCGATGCTGTCCGGCCGACCGAATGACAAAGCTTATCTTTACGAGGATTTTAACCGATAAGGTAACAGTCGGTCCCGCGTATCAAAGCTCTAAGTGATTAGATTCGTTTAATTTCCTTGTTGACCAATTTACCACTGTTTTCTGCCTGCCTTTATCTTTGTCTGCCACCACCAATTCCGTCACGGTTGACCCGCCGGTGTCTGCTCAGTTTGACACCAGATAAAGAAAGCTCGCGCCGTGTTTGGACACATGCTCGGACTTGGAATCATCTGTTAGTCCAGGAACCCCTGGGCTTCACCACGTTACGTGCTGTTTTTGGCGTCGAGAGGGTGGCGCCCATGTGGAGTTTATCGTTCGGTTGACACCACGTTACCTAACAGGTACCCGATCCCGAATATACAGGATATCACGACTGGCCTTAATGGTACTTGTGTGTTCTCAAAAAGCAATGTGGTGTGCGCTTACCACCAGGCCTCGGCTATCGACAAAGTTATTGCTAGAACAGCCGTCATCACGTGTTGCTAACCCTCGAAAAAATACGCTGGTTTGTTCTCGATACAGTGGTGCGCTTGACAAGAATTGAACTCTATTCCTTGTAATAATTAACGCGGAACTCTCGGTCTCGAAAGTACAGCGACTGTCCCCGTATTTGCTCCCAAGACAAGCCAAAAGACGGGTGCAATAAACAGCTCTGTTCTGCCGCAAAACATGTGCGACGGGACGAAAAAATACAACGCATTTAGATTATACGTAGTGACCAAAGAAATATTCCCGAATCATCAAATAGAATGACAGTTACCGTAAAAATTAGTTAGGGTCACTAGTGGACATAGCGGGAAAAAAAGTCGGACGGGTAAAAAACTAACCAAGGTTACCCCTCGACGGTTCTGAACAGATCCGCAAGTTACGATTGAAACAATCGTTTTTTTTTTCGGGGACGTAGGCAGTTTTTTACGGGGAAAAGTAGACACCCTAACATCACGCCGCTCCGTTTATTTGAATTTCTACGTGTGTCGTTTGGTTTACGAAACGCCTCAGCGTTTTATTGACGACGTCGTGTCAACAACGTATTCATTGCAAGAGCTTCGGAGGAAGAACACCGGATTTATCCACGACAGCCCTTCGACAGGTTAACAAGTTTCAACTCGACTATTAGTGTGAAAAAATGTTTCTGGTCAACTCCCAGTAATATTTCCCAGACACTACGTTCAACAACACGGTATTCGACAGTTGATTGGTTGGGTAGGAGCAATTCACGGTTTTTCCCATCCTACATCACTCGCTGTCTTTTGTAGGTTTAACTGAATTGTCAATTATTACAGATGGTTCAACACACAATGCATTAGGCTCATTCAGTCTTTGATCGATCTGTTCCGTAGTATTGTCAACGGGAATGTTGTGTCATGCGCGTTAGCAATCGAATCGTTCGACCGTACTACGGTTGTATTAGGCGCCACCGTCATGTTGTACCATTCCAACTCAGCCACCGGATTAGGTATGGCTGCTGGTCTTTCAGACACCGCGGCCGGTGCCTTCCCGTAATAGTACGTCGAGGTACTTTAAAAACCACTCGCTTTCTTTTCTAGACGTCTACGTTCGGCTGAAACAACGTATAACACGTCCGGCCGTGAGTTATAAGCAATCTACCCGACCATCCTTCACTTCGGACATATCCTCGAGGGAGACAAGTTTGAGATTATCAGCGACCACAAATGGTTGGCTTTGCCATCTGCGGGAGGTCCGATAGACATTCGCTCCGCGAAATTTGACATGTGGACTTCATATCTCAAATTTCGTCAGACATGCGCCGCTTTTTGGCAACAGCAACGTGGTGATCGATGGTTTATCGCAACTTTTGGCACTGGTTGGCTATGACCCGGTTGACTTAAACACTGGTCAACGCACAGCGATTCCTGTCAGCAACCAGGCTCTGCGTCTCATGGACCAGCCCTCACCAACATCTGCAGGCACGATTCCCTACGACATTTCCACTGGACATCCTAGTACAGGGATTCCGATCCTTTTCCAACGGCGTGTGTCGAACACATTACACAGTATCGCCCATACCACGGCGGAGGACATTTCCAATATGTAAGTTTGGCCCGGTATGTAAAAGAACATCGGAAACTGAGCTTGCGCATATTTGGCCTATCAACAGGCTAAAGTTAATCGCCTGGCATCAGTCTCTCCGTATCCTCTCGTCTATTGCATTTACACCCTGACATCGTTGGTCTTCCGTCGCAGTCTGATGGAAGTTCCTAACTCCCCCTGATGATCGATCGCCTTCACTCGATGACCTAAAGCCGTCTCAATATCCAATGTTACCGCTGAAACGGTCTCGCGAGTTTTAGCCGAACGGTCAGCTGTATCGCGTGGTGGTCCCGCTACCGTGATAACCGACCATAGTCCGCTATTTGAAAGTAGTTGCTTTGAAGAAATGTTGCATCCCTTTGTATGCGACCGTTCCCGTACTACAACTTATCATCCATATTGGGATGAAAAGAACCAGCGTCCTCATCGACAGCAAAATCAGCACTCAGTGCGGTCGAACCTATTTGTTGAACGCAAACCCTGCTCGATGGTCTTACTAAGTATTTGTGGAATCCTTAAGTCGAACTTCTGATTTCCAGCGTCCAGCTTCTTTGAGGTCAACCATTACAATTGCCTATGGATTGTTTCTTCACCACTACAGTCTGCTTAAGGTGTTGTAGTGTCCTGGAGACAACCCCGACCTACCTGCTGTAGGGTGTGTAGAATTCTTCCCAAAACCATAGTTCACACTTTACATAGGTACGTGCGGATCTTCGTCTGCTTGCTGCATGCGATCTCTTTTGGTTATTTGCATGCTTGTCGCCTTGTATGCGCTAACGGCGCCATAAAAGTGCTCTTGCCTTGCTTGCGCGCTCGACGGTCGGATCCTCAATCTTTCTACCTGCCTTCGCATATTGGTGTCGTTTAGCGCTGACTGAGACCTATTGTAATTGTCATCTAATATACGCTCGGTCTCCAGCAATTATTCGTGTTCTTATTCCGCGTCTGGTATTCATTATGTTTACCTGGGAGGGCGTTCATTTAGCGTACATAGGCACTAAAGTGTGATGCGTCTTTCACCAAGTAGTTTTACAATCCATCTGCGTGGTTTCCCCTCGACGAACACCCGACGACAAAATTGTAAGGGTTTCGTCCCCCACGCCTTTTGTCAATGCAAACACATCATCGTAACAATGCATGCTCAGCGACGTCCGCTCGAACGTCTTTATGAATGGCCCTTTAAACTGATTCAGGGAAAGGGCCGCATGCATATCTTAAGTAGTTCAAGCCAACGCAGAACCGTATCCACTGACTTCTTCAGGATCGCTTACTCTGATTCCTTCGAAACTTTCTCTCATACGGGCCTTCATAATCCGCCACCCAGCCTCGATTTATTGGGGCTTCCATTAACGCCCCGGATGAGCCTGTTCCGGAATTCCCGACGCCTTCGTCATCATCTTCTGTGGTGGTTGTAATTCGTAACTGAACATTGTGCTACTCTTGTTTGGCCGCATAAATTACCATACTGTACAGAACACGGATTAAGTTTCTAACATACAAGTTGGCTGTTCACACCGATTTTCTGTTACACTTGCGGACCAACTCTGGCAAAACGTGGTGACACTAAGTGACAGCGTTATTCCGAACTAGGGGTTCCAGCAACAGTCCTATAAAACGAAACAACACAAACAGGCGTGAGTCAGGCCCAGTAAGCCATACACACGATTTACACAAACGAAAACTAAAATGGCTTCAAGAACACAGCAGCACGCCCTGTTACGCAACTCAAATTCAGCCCTTGCGCGCATGCTAATTTCGACCGCACGCTACACATTACAATTTTGTCGGCCCATTTGCCGTGTTACTGCTATGACGTAGAAAGGAGCACCAAATTTGAGCCAAGTGCAATCCAGATTACTATTGCGTATCTGTAACTACTACATCTGGCGTCGCGGTCAGTAAAATTTCATAATGGATTTTTTCAATTTGAAAAATCCGAATAATCATCCAAGTTTAAGGGATACCCAAATTATCCGGAACTCTTTGAACTCTGGTATATCACACACAAAAAAATCTGGAAGAGGAGAACAAACACCACATTTCTTCATGGTTATTGGCAAGGATGCCTACGCTCCGATCAGAAATCTGCCGTTTCTGGATTTGCCTCTCTTATTTCCATACGCTTCTTTGAAGCATCTGCTACTTAAAAACGTTAGACTGGTCAGCTTCGAGGTTGCGGACAAAGTGAAATTTCACACCATCATGAGAGGTGAAATTTAAGATATCCGTGCATTTATCCCTCAACTTCAACCTAAACATGTAGGTTCGATGACCAACTACGGGTTCAGCTAAGGAAGTGATTAATCGCAGAAATCACTGTCCCTGGTCTTCAGCAGAAGCTACCACCACTGGATGAGGCATCCCTCCAATCTTCCAGGGCTGTGGGTCAGCAATTCCAAGAGATTAAGGCCGCGGCGAATGGACAACCAGCTGTGCTATATAACGCCATCAATGCTGGGAAGCAGACACATCCACAACAGTCGCAGTCCAAAAAGGTGATTCGCCAAAGAAATGCAACAGTGAAACCATACCATTCTAATCCGAAATCTCGACTTACGTGTCCATTCCGCAATTCCAAGTGCCACAAATGGGGTAGGAAAAGTCACATTCGAACGGTCTGCCCTAGTTCAAAGACGTGTCTAGTACATGCTTCTTTGGAAAAGCAGTCTCCCACCTGTCTCCCAATACATTGCTCTAACTGTAATTTCTACTAAGTCCGTTAATTTCACGTACCATATAAC